>JAHRHZ010000021.1:42194172-42205304 GCA_024137785.1 Ginglymostoma cirratum
GCCCGAAACGTCAAGTTTTCCTGCTCCTATGATGCTGCTTGACCTGCTGTGTTCATCCAGCCCCATGCTTGTTATCTCGGATTCTCCAGCATCTGCAGTACCTTTTATCTCTGATACCATAAAAACTAGCTTATGTTGTATCAGTGGTTTATTCTGTTGCATCCTTTATAAATATGGTGTTGCAAGTATAGTTGCTGGAAATGGATCAGAGGATTTTTCAAGAGGAAAGGCACGGAGTATAGCCTAGGTATATTTGTAAAAGCACACTGTGTAGCAGGAGGCAGTTCAGATAGCCTCAAACATACAGGAATAGATTTCTATTTTGTCCAATTTGAGACTTTCAAAACATTGATCTGCTAGAAGGGTACGTCTTTGCTCAGTTCCTATTGATGACTGAACTCTTATTTTTCCTACAGTTTCTATATCTTATTTGCAAGTTTGTAAGAGAATCTGTTGCTGAATCACAGGTATTCCTAGAATCGGAACCTCTGTAAACTAAGCATTTGGAGCTTGGTAGTCATGCTGTGGAGGTGTCGTGTGACTTCTGACATTTAGAGATTGTGGAGGATACCAGGGAGGATGACCTCTGATCCAGCTGAACAGCCAGTTTAGGCTGAGTCTCCTTTCTTCATTTATTTAATTGCATATGTCTTTCAAGATTAGTTAGGATTCCAGCAATTTTGTGATTCTTCTACCAGCCTCGTGCTTTCCTTGAAGCAGTGTTGCTTCACTATATTGGACAGAACTTCTGTGATACTGTAAAGGCTTATAGCAAATCAGCTCGAGAGATCTACTATCAATATGTACAATAATGTTGTATGTTGTAAATGACTGTTAAATAAATTAGAAAGATGTATTTATTCATCAAGAAGTTGATGAGCTCTCCACAGTGAACTCGCCCCAATCCTTTCTTAATCTCTGCTTTTTATTTTCTTCCCCAATTATCTCACTGGCAGAAGACCTTTTATTGTGGCAAAGAAAAACATCAATGATGATTTTCAAATGGAGTTCCAGGAAAACTAGAGGTCCCCTCAAATCAATCTTTTTGATACTTCCAGGTCTCATGGGGGTAGTGCACTGGAAATCAGGCATGGCTGTTTCAGTGTCCTGTCAAAAGCTAAAAGATTTTTGCAAAGTTCCCAGTTTATCTGTCTTTGTACCCCAGTGTAGGCAAAAGACAAGTACCATTAACTTTATCAGGTCACCTCTCAACCTCCTATGCTCCAGTGAATAAAAAGCCAGCCTATCCAGTTTTTCTTAATGATTCAGACCTTCAATACCTGGCAACATCCTGGTAAATCTCTTCTGAACCCTCTAGCTTGATACTATCCTTCCTGTAACTGGGTGGCTAGAACTGGACACTGTATTCCAGAAGAGGCCTCACCAATGTCCTGTTCAACCTCAACGTGACTTCCCAATTCCAGTACTCAGAGGACTGAGCAATGAAGGCAAGTGTGCCAAATGCCTTTTTAACCACCACGTCTATATGTGATACAAACCCCTTGGTCCCTCTGTTCTATAACATTACCTAAGGCCGTACCCTTGTTTGTTGAACCAAAATGCAATATCTCATTTATCCAGATTGAACTTGATCTGCTATTTTTCAGCCCATTGACCCATTTGATCAGGATCCATTTGGAGCAAGAATTACTACTACAAATAGACTCTAGCTACAGGTAAACAGCTACAAACAGTTAACTGTAACTCCACTGAGTAATACTCCAACTCCTTTTATAAAACTCACCCTACAGACATATAGACAGACAGGAAATATTGGTATTATGGATGGGGGGCAGAACTGGGAAGGTAATTCAATGGTCCCTGTCAAGAGCATTCTCTGTGATGAGCCTTTTTGCTTTCTCGGACTTGTTATTCTTCAATCTTTTGTTCTCAAAGTACTTTTCACTTCCTTCTATGATGTACAGAACAACTGGTTTAGAAATAATGGAATCACTGCCTTATTGGTTCTTTCAAAATAAAAGCTTACAACAGCTGGTGAGGAAACATAAATTGGCTTTCTTTTAGTTCCAAGTATTTTCTACTGTAGAGAGACAGAGAGACTCAACTCCTTTTCCAGATGACCAGAAGTCTTTGGACATATCATTCACACAAGCTGCTCAGGTACCTAGGAGCTAACCACATAATTGTTGGCAGGCACATGACCTAATGGGTCACCACTCCACAAGCTAATCAGTTATTGGCTGATGGCAGTCTGTTTGAAACTAGCCTGTCCCACTAGTTGAACAAAGTAGCGATGAAAGATGAACATAATGAATTTTGGTAATTTGCTTTCAAAAGTGCAGCAATTCTTTCCACAATCCTTGGCTTTAAAATAATTCTTTTCATATTTCAGTCCTAATCAAATATAGTTCGAAGTAGAAAGATACAATCTTTGCAACACTATATCTTTGTTAAACAGCAGTAATAATATTTACATTAAATATACAATGAGTATCATAGCCATGTTCTACACACATCCATTGGAATCACACCATTCAATTTTCTTTATATGTGCTCTTGAGAAAGTGCCAGAACATTGTCTCTTTCAAGCATGTGGATGATTTATTTTCTTAAATTGCATAGCTGGAGTATTAAACCTTACCAAAAATTATAATTTCTTGTCCCAAAGTTTCTTGGAAAAATCGTCAAGGCTTGTGTCCTTATAAATAACCGGTTAATAAGTAACTGTGCCTAAAGAGGAGTTGTATATGTAAATGACAAAATGATACAGATCTATCACAAGACTCAGGATCATTTTCTCCATCATTGAATATTTCAGATGGCAAGCATCCAGTTTCTTTGAAAAATAACTGACAGGCATGTTGAACCCTATGTGGTCACATGGTAGTAAAATGTCAGCCATTTTACTGTTGCTGGTATCAACAGCTAGTGATAACGTCTCCTCAGATTTCAGTATTTCTAGAACTGCCATGGTTGTCAGCAAATTTTCAAGTTGTCAAAGGCACTGGCATCCTTTGTGTATTCAAATTTCTTGCCCTTTTTTAAAATACAAGTTAAAGCAGCCACTTCTCTGCCTAACTTCAGGACAAACGTCTGGTAAAATCTACTTTCCCAATTTATCACAGAATTTTGCATTGTGGTTTAGACATGGGACAATCAAAAATGGTTCTTACTTTCACTTCTCTAGGAGCTACTTGGCCTTTCCCCAAATTAGTGTGGCCAAAATGAGTCACTCTTGTTTGAACAATATCACTTTTAGTTGGATTTAGAACAATTGGTTCTTTGTAACTGAACAAACAGCTACATCAAGTATTGGAAATGTTCTTCTCAGATTGCTGACTCGGTTGTGTTTAGCCAATGTAGACAATGCTGTTATACAGTTCTTCACTGACTTTGTTAATTAATCATTGTAAAATTGCTCATGCATTTTTCATTACAAATGGTCTGTCTTTACATTGGTATAGTCCACCTAGTGTTACAAAAGTTGATATTTCTTTGGCTCTCTCAGTTACTGGAACTTGCCAGTATCCTTCTGGCAAATTGATTTTTGTTACAAAAATCAATGTTAAATTCTTTTAATACTGTCCTCCAAGCTTGGAATAGGATAAGAGTGTTTTTGTGACTGTTGATTTTGTGATAATTAATGCAGACGTTTTGTGATCTGTGATTTTGACACCAGCATGACAAGTGAACGTCAGCTGCAATGGCCCTATTAGCTAATGCCATTGTCCATCATGAACTTAGTGGGAGGAATCTTAAAAAGACCTGAATGAAATGGGCTACGGCGAGAAATCTGGGAGAATGACATGTGAAGTTGAGCAAGGTCTGTCTCGAGTCAGGAGCAATTAGTTGCATTTTCCAACAGTTGCAGATATCATCAGAATAAGAGTCTCACTAGGTAGTGGCGAGTTGCCTATTGAGAGAGTATCACTTATTGTTAGTCAAATTAACAGCAGATCTTGCCTCATTAATAAGCATCCTTCTATCATACCACCAAACATGAATAAACTAAACACTGAGAGTCCTCAATATGGACATCTGTGCATGTACATGGTAACTCCAGGTTGCTCCTAAGTAACTCGATCTTGGATACCTGTACCAGCATCTCAGGCCACACTCCATAAGCAGTGACAGCTCACACATTATGGCCACGGATCTTGGCATCAGACACTTGCTAGCGTCTCAACATTATCACAGCATGTTGCCATACCTACAGTATGCTTTGGCATTGTGAAACTGCACCTTGTGTGCACTAGCAACTAGTTTTGCAAAGCTGCAGCAAGGACACTTTACACGCACAGGCAGGTGCCCAGGACTGGACCAGGTTGCATCTCAGGACTGCTCTTTTTCTCTCTTAGCATTCACTCACTTTGAGCTTATCTGGATGCTCACGGCATCCCTATATCACCTTGCTTTTTTGCTCTTTAATTTGTTTTGATTTATCTGCTGACCCTAGTACTACCAGAAAGGTGATAGCATTCAAAGCCATTTTGAAAATTCAATCTGTGTGACAAACTTCACCTCAACACTGTTGTGTTATGCCCAAAACCTCCATGTAGCAGTTTATTCTAAAAGAGACGCAGCCCTCTTAAATTGGACAAAATCCTGGTCAAGAACCTTCACTTCACGTTTTATGATCTCGGTTGATGGTACATCTGGGTAAGTCCGATCCTAGAATGAAACCTACCTTAGTAGATCATTTTGTTTTTGTTTACTTCGTAAGTAGTAGTGAATCATGGGACACATTCACGTGAGCCTGCAGACTCAACAGAACAAAAGTTTATTATGCAAAAAGAGGAAATTAAAATCAAAAAAAAACCAAGTTACTTAAATATAAGAGATAGTTAGAAAGCAATAAAGCACATAAGGAAACAACATTCAGCTTGTTTCCTGACACTATCTGCCAAAGAGATTCAATTAAATGCAACCTCTCATTGCACGCTCAAAATACATAACTTTTTAGAAAGTTAAAAGCTGATCTCTAAGTTCTGTGTATGTAGAAAACTGATTGTCATCAGATCATTTTTAGTTCAAATATGGTATTTATTTTTCAGTACCATAAATTACTCCATGACTAAAGCATATTTATTTAATTCATTTGTATCTTGATTAATGAGACATCTTCAAAATCAATTTTTTAATGTCATGTATCTTGATTGTAAAAGAAAGGTGCTTGAGAATGATTCCTAATGAATGATAATTAATGTTTTGCCCTGCAATTCAGTCCTTCATGCTGGTAATAAATGACCTAGTATTATTTATTTCCTCTGATATATTTATTTTCACTAGGCTGCTAAAAACCTGGGATAGGTGTTTTTTTTTTGCATTACCTCAAGATTACTGATATGTTGTCTGAACGATTAAACTGAATAGTTTTCACACTTAAAGAAATTTACTTAAATGAAGACATCTAAAATTCAACAACAAATTCCACATAAATTGAAATATAAGGCACTTTGGTCTGAGTATGGGCCATAACATGGTGGGCCTGTGGAATTCATTGCCATGGAGCGCAGTGGAGGCCGGGACGTTAAATGTCTTCAAGGCAGAGATTGATAAATTCTTGATCTCGCAAGGAATCAAGGGCTACGGGGAGAGTGCGGGTAAGTGGAGTTGAAATGCCCATCAGCCATGATTAAATGGCGGAGTGGACTCGATGGGCCGAATGGCCTTACTTCCACTCCTATGTCTTATGGTCTAACAGTTTCTGTGAAGACAGTTCATTTGTTGGATCACTTAACTGTAGTATCATTATCATAGGCCAAGGATGCACCTTGAGAACTTGAGTTTTTTTTCTTGATCTTAGGACATCAATAACATTGGCAATGTTTTATGCCATCAATATGATGGTTTTCTTTCAGCTTTAGTGGCAAATGAAAGGTCAGTGGCTTGAAGATATAGTAAGAACTGCTGATGCTGGAGCCAGAGATAACATGGTGTGGAGCTGGAGGAACACAGCAGGCCAGGCAGCTTCAGAGGAGCAGGAAAGCTAACGTTTCGGGTCGGGACACTTCTTCAGAAATGGCTTGAATATGGGATTGAATCTGACCAGATAGACATCACAGGTTCCCTTTGTTTGACATTTGTCAATCTTTGACATTCGTTTACACAACAAATCAGCAATTTCCATGATCTTTTCTCCTTTCCTACATTGACAGTCCACGTATTTCAACATTTATTCAATTTTGCTTCACAACTGCAACTTGGCAAGCTGTGAAGTCCTAACTCCAGGTTTACAAGTCCAATGGAATTAGCTGCTGCACTCAGAGGCTAACTATGTGCTATCCTTACTGACTGATCTTTTGGGAAAGTGATGTAAAGTACCCTTAGAACGAGACAGAAGATCAACGTGTCCTGATTTATGTAGTGAATATTATAAAACTACCAGCATGCTCTAAAATAAATTTATAAACAAAATCACAAGGATTGGCTGACGTGTGTTAAAATCACTATACCTCAATAGAAAAACAAAGATCTTTATTTTCATATGTTTGAATCACAAACTGTATATAGAAAGGGTATATTTTAGAGCTGTGTCGTTATTTTCTTTATACTTAATCATTCAGGAGGAAGATGCCAAGTGTCTAAAACAAAGCAAGGGCAGTTTACAGGAAGGGGAGATAGGCTGGGAAAGTTAATCAGGATCATCGACAGCTGCATGACCTTGAATGAGTCCTGTGAACAATCTTTACGAGCTGAAGATGGCACCAGCAGCATGTTTTTCTGTAGCTGTTTTCTGTACTAGCCAGCAGTTTTGTCTTCTGTATCTGCTTTCTCTGTGTTGGCTGTTTGTTACACCGTATAAGAGAGTGAGAGAGTTTCTTTCCAAGAGTTGGACTTTGCCTTGGACCGGAATCATGAACAGTGCCAGGAACGAACCTAAGCCTCCAGACCAGCACTCAATCGAGGAGCCTCTGACGGGCAGAAGGGTGTGAGATTTCGTGTTTTTTTCTTTAATTTCCATTTTGTTACTCTATATTACTACTTAATAAACACCCAAATTTAAGCAAATTGCTGTTGTCGAGTCTTCTTTTAAGTATATTTAACTGAATCCAAATGAACCACTTGGATACATGCTGTGATCCAAGACAGAAGGTACGGTGGCTCAGTGGTTAGCACTGCTGCCTCACAACGCAAGGCATCTGGGTTCAGCTCCACCCTCCAGCAACAATCCATGTGGAGTTTGTACGTTCTCCCTGTGTCTGTGTCGGTTTCCTCCCACAATCCTAACCTGTGCACGCCAGGTAGCTTGGTCATGCTAAATCGCCCATAGTGTCCAGGGATGTGCAGGCTAGGTGGGTTAGCCATGGGGAATGCAGGGTTATAGGGATGGGGAGTGGGTCTGGGTGGGATGTTCTTTGAAGTGTTGATGTGGACTTAATGGGCAAATGGCTTGCTTCTACACTGTAGGGATTATATTTTTGGCATTATATTTGCCAGAAGCTAAAAGTTACATTTCTGATAGAGTGCAAGAAGCTGGGAACTGTTTTGCTGGGGGAAAAGAGAAGGGAGGTTGTAGGTGCGGCTTTGAGTGTAGAGGAGGTAAGGTAGAAGCATTATGGACAGAGATTTCTAGCACTAACTAAATCACAGTGAAAAGAAGAATCATGAAAACCATTAATAATTAAATTGGACAAGTGATACTGGGTCTGGGAAAGGGAAAAGTACCAGGTTGGTGCAAGATAGAATGATGGAATATCACCTGTAGCTTGTTTGGAGAGGTAGAAGCAAATTAGCCTAAATTGGAGGGAGAAGAGTGTTGGAATTTATTATTTTTAAACTTAACATAAAACCTAGAATTCAGAAAATTTATGCTGGAGAATGACCGTATTGATAAAAAGAAACAGAGAGTAACTAAAATGCAAATTAAATATTGTTGGGCTCCAAAAGTAATTATTTAATAAACCAACAGCTGAGGTTTGTTCTGATACAAAAGTTCAACACGATAGTCTGTCTGCCCAGTTTGTCTCAGACTTCAAGCCTTCCTTTCTCGGTTCGTTGGGATTGGTCATTTAGTACCTTAATTCAGCAAACTTAACTTTAACATAAGTATATAAACTCCTCAACAGCTTTTAGAGTTCAGATTTAATTTCCTGGTCTACTTTAACTGCTAAAGCTCATCTCAACCACTGGCACTGAAACTGTAGTTTTGTCTCGGCAAGAATCCCCTTTAACAATGATTTTGCGATCCTCTTGGCAAAGCAAAGTTGACAAATTTTGCCCCCAAATAATTTGAATTTGGTTGCCCTGTATGTTGGTACATGTACCAATGTTAGGTTCGTTTTCGGAGACCCTCATGGACTTGATGTAATAACAAGACACTGATCTGTTTAGAAAAACACAAATCCTTCATTACAGAGCAAGTACAAGCTGTGGAGGATCACTGTACTCAACCCGGCACAGAGTGCAGAGTCTCGATAGCGATTCTCCCCTAGCAGTGGATAGTCCCCGCTTTTTATACCTTATCGAGTGCATAATACATAAAGCAATTTTACATCTCACAATGGCATGTTACATGAAACAATCACTACATCGGACAATGACATGATACACAAACAATTACGATATTGAAGACATAAAGAGAGCAGGATACAGTATCGGAGATAACAAGCATGGGGCTGGATAAACACAGCAGGTCAAGCAGCATCATAGGAGCAGGAAAACTTGACGTTTCGGGCCTAAACCCTTCATCAGAAATGGGGGAGGGTAAGAGGGTTCTGAAATAAATAGGGAGAGAGGGGGAGGTGGATAGAGGATGGATAGAGGAGAGGATAGGTGGAGAGGAGGCAGACAAGTCAAAGAGGCGGGGATGGAGCCAGTAAAGGTGAGTGTAGGTAGGGGGGTAGGGAGGAGATAGGTCAGTCCAGGGAGGACGGACAGGTCAAGGGGGCGGGATGATGTTAGTAGATAGATGGGGGTGTAGCTTGGGGTGAGAGGAAAAACAGGTTAGGGAGGTGGAGATGAGCTGGGCTGGTTTTGGGATGCGGTTAGGGGAGGGGAGATTTTGAAGCTTGTGAAATCCACATTGATGCCATTGGGCTGCAGGGTTCCCAGGCTGAATATGATTTGCTGTTCCTGCAGCCTTCGGGTGGCATCACTGTGGCATTGCTGGAGGCCAAGGATGGACATGTCATCTGAGGAATGGGAGGGGGAGTTGAAATGGTTCGCGACTGGGAGGTGCAGTTGTTTGTTGCGAACTGAGTGCAGGTGTTCTGCAAAGCGGTCCCCAAGCCTCCGCTTGGTTTCCCCGATGTGGAGGAAGCCACAACGGGTACAGCGGATGCAGTATACCACATTGGCAGATGTGCAGGTGAACATCTGCCTGATGTGGAAAGTCTTCTTGGGGCCTGGGATTGGGGTGAGGGAGGAGGTGTGGGGGCAGGTGTAGCACTTCCTGCGGTTACAAGGAAAAGTGCCGGGTGTGGTGGGGCTGGAGGGGAGTGTGGAGCGGACAAGGGAGTCGCGGAGGGAGTGGTCCCTCCGGAAGGCAGATAAGGGTGGGGAGGGAAAAATGTCTTTGGTGGTGGGGTCTGATTGCAGATGGCGGAAGTGTCGGAGGATGATGCGTTGGATCCGGAGGTTGGTGGGGTGGTATGTGAGGACGAGGGGGATTCTTTTTTGGTTATTGTTGCGGGGACGGGGCGTGAGGGATGTGTTCCGGGAAATGCGGGAGACACGGTCGAGGGCGTTCTCGACCACTGTGGGGGGGAAGTTGTGGTCCTTGAAGAATGAGGACATTTGAGATGTGCGGGATTGGAATGTCTCATCCTGGGAGCAGATGCGGCAGAGGCGAAGGAATTGGGAATAGGGGATGGCATTTTTGCAGGAGGGTGGGTGGGAGGAGGTGTATTCCAGGTAGCTGTGGGAGTCAGTGGGCTTGAAATGGACATCTGTCTCTAGGTGGTTGCCCGAGATGGAGACAGAGAGGTCCAGGAAGGAGAGAGAAGTGTTGGAGATGGTCCAGGTGAACTTCAGGTTGGGGTGGAAGGTGTTAGTGAATTGAATGAACTGTTCGAGCTCCTCGTGGGAGCACGAGGCGGCACCGATGCTGTCATCAATGTAACGGAGGAAGAGGTGGGGTTTAGGGCCAGTGTAGGTACGGAAGAGGGATTGTTCCACATAACCTACAAAGAGGCAGGCATAGCTTGGGCCCATGCGGGTACCCATGGCCACCCCCTTTGTCTGTAGGAAGTGGGAGGAATTGAAAAAAAAGTTGTTGAGGGTGAGGACGAGTTCGGCTAGGCGGATGAGGGTGTCGGTGGAGGGGGATTGGTCCGTTCTGCGGGACAGGAAGAAGCGGAGGGCCATTAGGCCATCAGCATGGGGAATACAGGTATATAGGGACTGGACGTCCATAGTAAAAATGAGGTGTTGGGGACCTGGGAATTGGAAGTTCTGGAGGATGGAGGGCGTGGGTGGTGTCATGGACGTAGGTAGGGAGTTCCTGGACCAAGGGGGTGAAAATGGAGTCTAGGTAGGTGGAGATGAGTTCGATGGGGCAGGAGCAGGTGGAGACAATGGGTCGACCAGGGCATTCAGGTTTGTGGATTTTGGGGAGGAGATAGAAGCGGGCGGTGCGGGGTTGGGGAACGATGAGGTTGGAGGCGGTGGGTGGGAGGTCACCTGAGGTGATGAGGTTGTGGATGGTTTGGGAGATGATGGTTTGGTGTTCGGGGGTGGGGTCATGATCCGGGGGCGGTAGGAGGAGGTGTCAGAGAGTTGGCGCCTGGCCTCAGCAATCCGCTCCACACTCCCCTCCAGCCCCACCACACCCGGCACTTTTCCTTATAACCGCAGGAAGTGCTACACCTGCCCCCACACTTCCTCCCTCACCCCAATCCCAGGCCCCAAGAAGACTTTCCACATCAGGCAGAGGTTCACCTGCACATCTGCCAATGTGGTATACTGCATCCGCTGTACCCATTGTGGCTTCCTCTACATCAGGGAAACCAAGCGGAGGCTTGGGGACCGCTTTGCAGAACACCTGCGCTCAGTTCGCAACAAACAACTGCACCTTCCAGTCGCGAACCATTTCAACTCCCCCTCCCATTCCTCAGATGACATGTCCATCCTTGGCCTCCTGCAATGCCACAGTGATGCCACCCGAAGGCTGCAGGAACAGCAAATCATATTCAGCCTGGGAACCCTGCAGCCCAATGGCATCAATGTGG
>JAHRHZ010000021.1:42213743-42229961 GCA_024137785.1 Ginglymostoma cirratum
GTGTGTGTGTGTGTGTGTGTGTGTGTGTGTGTGTGTGTGTGTGTGTGAGAGTGTATAGTGTGATGGGGTCACCTGTAGTCAACATGAACCCAAGATCCCGGTTGAGGCCATCCTCATGGGTACCAAACTTGGCTATCAGCCTCTGCTCGGCGACTCTGCGTTGTTGTGTATCCTGAAGTCCCCCTTGGAGGACGTTTACCTGAAGATTTGAGGCCGAATGCCTTTGACCGCTGAAGTGTTCCCCCACTGGGAGGGACCACCCCTGTCTGGCGATTGTTGCACAGTGTCTATTCATCTGTTGTCATAGCGACTTCATGGTTTCGCCAATATACCATGTGTACAGAGTTCTGGTCTGTGCAATCGGTAACCCTACTGGATTTCTCAGAGATAGTAGGAACTGCAGATGCTGGAGAATCTGAGATAACAAGGTGTAGAGCTGGATGAACACAGCAGGCCAAGCAGCATCAGAGGAGCAGGAAGGCTGACGTTTCGGGCCTAGACCCTTCTTCATTTCTGGCCTGCTGTGTTCATCCAGCTCTACACCTTGTTATCTCAGATTCTCCAGCATCGGCAGTTCCTACTATCTCTGAATCAGCATTTACACAGACTGTGCTCAGTAATCTCCTCGCAAATCTGTGTTATCCATTATGTTTCTGTTGTCCCCTTTGTGGTGAACTGGCTTCCTGATAGTTTAGAGTAGGTGTAAATGTGTTTTGATTAAGTGGAATGTCCAGTATTTCTACGAATGAATATTAATTGAAGCTGAATGCCTGGGAACCTCTGAAGAGTGCAAGATGTCTGAAGTTGTTGCCTTAGGTCTGGTTCATTGTTCCTTTAGGGCTAAGGCGTGAATAGGATTTCTAACTGAACCATAGTTCCAGACAGCTAGCCCCATGGTTGTGTATTCCACAGCAAAGCCCAGCTGCCTTTCTTTTTGTTTTAAAAGTTCCATTATAAATCCAGGAGTTTTGGTCAGTATTCTAAATTAGAGGGATTTTTGCTCACTCCTATGCATGACCCAGGGCATCCTGCAGTGTATGAGATAGACGATGTTAGCTGAGTACACGACTATCTGCTATGCACGTGGTGGCTGGTGTTCAATGTGTCGATCTGCCATATCTTGCAGGGCTTGTCATGGCAGGGTTGGGTGGTGTTGTGGTCACTGTTGTCCTGAAGGCTGGGTAGATTGCTTCAAACAATGGTCTGTTTAAGGTTTGGCAGTTGTTTGAAGGTGAGAAGTGGGGACGTAGGGAAGATTTTGGTGAGGTTCTCAACATTATTGATAATGTGAAGATGTGAAGTCATTTCTCCGCTCCATGGAAGTACTGGACAATGAAGCGTATTCTATCAGTTGTATCCTGTTCCTATCTTCCGAGCAGGTGATCGATGAGTTGAGCATCGTATCCTGTTCTTATGAGGGTATCCTTCAACACCTTCGGGTGTCTGTAGCATTCCTCCTCATCCGAACAATTTCTGTGTATGTGTAGGGCTTGTCCGTAGAGGATGGCTGTTTCAATATGTTTAAGTTGGAAGCTAGAGAAATGCAGCATTGTGAGGTAATCCGTAGGCTTGCAGTAGGGTGAGGTACTGAGGTGTCCGTCCCTGATGGAGATGCGTGTGTCTAAGAATGAGACTGATTCTGAAGAGTAGTCCATGGTAAGCCTGATGGTGGGATGAAACTTATTGATATCGCTATGTAGTTGTTTCAGTGAGTCCTCACCATGAGTCCGCAGGAAGAAAATGTCATCAATGTATCTGGTGTATAGCATTGGTTGGAGTTTCTGTGCAGCAAAGAAACTTTGTTCGAACTTGTACATGAAAATGTTGGCATACTGGGGAGCAACTCTGGTCCTCATGGCAGCTCTGTGTGTTTGAATAAAGAATTGGTTGTCGAAGGTGAAGACGTTGTGGTGAAGGATGAAGCAGATGAGTTGTAGGATGGCGTCTGGAAATTGGCAGTTGTTGCTGATGAGTGCTGAGGCTGTCGCAGCGATGCCGTCATTGTGGGGGATGCTGGTGTAGAGTGCCAGAATGTCCATTGTGACAAGGAATGTTCCTGGTTCAACTGGTGCGTGGGTGTGGAGTTTCTGTAAGAAATCTGCGGTGTTGTGACAGAAGCTGGTGGTTCCTTTTACAATGGATTTCCAGGTGCCCTCGCCATAGCCAGACAGGTTTTCACACAAGGTCCCATTGCCTGATGCAGTGGGCCGTCAAGGTGTGTTGGCCTTGTGTATCTTCGGAAGGCAGTAGAAGTCTACAACGCGAGAAGTATACGGGATGAGAGTGCGTAGGGTACTCTGAAACACTGGATCAAAAGTCTTAACCGGTCTGTTCAGTTGACTGGTGTGTTGTTTGTTCGGATCAGCAGGTATTTGTCTGTAATGTGAGGTACTGAGGTGTCCATCCGTGATGGAGATGTGTGTGTCTAAGAATGAGACTGATTCTAAAGCGTAGTCCATGGCAAGTCTGATGGTGAGATGAAACTTATTGATATCGCTATGTAGTTGGTTCAGTTCAGCGTTGTTCAGCTGTCCGTACACTTCCTTGCAGTAGTCCGTTCTATTCTGTATGACAATGTCTCCTCCTTTGTCTGCTGGTTTGATGACAATGTTGTGATTGGTCTTCAGAGCACAGATGGCGTTGCATTGTACCTGAGTGACGTTTTGCACTACCTTGTGAGTGTGGCTGATAAATCAGGCATTTACACATTCTCTGATGGCCTGAACATACCTGTTGAACCCCGGGCAGCGGCCCTCCGAAGGGGTGCAATTCCACTCCTTCTTTGCCCCCTCCAACCCATGGATCTCTCTGTTGACTGGTCTGGTTCATTGGTTGTCTCATTGGGCTCGCTGCTGACATCTTGGAAGAATTCCCAGTGTCTGATTCGTCTGATGAATTCCTCTGTGTCTACCGTGAGACCAATGGGGTCCATTTTGGGGGTGGGGCAGAAATTAAGTCCTCGGCTGAGAACTTCGATCTTGTCTGGGTGAAGGGTGTGGTCAGAGAAGTTGGCGATGGATTTCCCTGTGGTAGCACTTTTCTCAACTGTGGGACGGGGGGGGAGGCTTGGTCACTACTGGTGGTGATGCCGGGTTTCTCCAGCTTCTTGTTCTTTGTGTATATGTAGATGGTGTAGTTCCATTGCCTCGTCTGTTTGGCAGTGTCTCGTAAATGTACTGCTGCATCTTAAGCGCAAGCTGAGAAAATGGACTCCATCTCGATCTCAGGGTTGTGGCTCCTGAGGTCGAGTTGGTGTATGAGAGGGTTGTGGAGTTTGCACGAGGTGCAACGGCAAAGTCTCTCAGCGTAATCACTGTTGTAGATTGACTTAAGTGGGTTCATTATCTGCAGTCCTTTTGGGAGTGCTGACACTGGCAAATACTGATACAGGAGACAAAGGAGGAAGCTCCTGACCTTGATTCATGCATTCATTGTAAAAATAAGCAACGGATGGAAGTCAGCCCAATGGGTCAACGCCAGGTCGCTGGCGGCAAATTCCAGCCAATTATCAACAGACACATTTTGTATGGTTTGGTCAGCTATGCTAAAGATCGTGTAAATTTCAGCAAAGTTCGTAACTCTGGCAGTCTAAACTCTGGAGACCAAATGACCTGTCAAGAGGTGTGCTCTTCGAATGAGGTGAAGTGATGGAACCACTGCGAGACGGATCAGACCATGACTGCCCAGCACTGCCCCTCTGCGGTAGCAGATAGTATGTCTCTATGCAACACATGAGCAGATTTGGGAAGTGTTAAGTAAAGTTGTAAACTCAAAATCCAGTTGTGCCAGTGTTAAACCCGATATTCATGGGACTCTCCAAGGTGAGGGGTCTAACACTGAAAAACAGTTTAAAAACAATGCTCACTGCAGCTGAAGACGAAGCCTTGAAGTTGTCTGAGTTGATGAGTACGGGAAGGCTGCAGGGTGGGGGAGAGCATATGACGTATTTTGAGGTAAGAGAAAAACAAGTTAGCCAGCTTGAGATAAGAGAGAAAGAACAACAGTGAATATGCAGAACAATACATGGGGCTCATGTTGACCACATGAACTACAGCCGGGCACAAAGAACCAGATATAGCCTGCCCCTATCTCTGAGTCAGGAGGGCCACATTCAAGTCATACCTGCTCCAGAGATGTATCATAACATGTCTGAACAGATTGATTAGAAAATAGCAAAAGCCTAGATAAAAGTGACCAGGTGGAAGGTACTCAAGATACCTCAAGTGGAAAACACTGTAAACCAGAAGAAATTACACGCAAAACAAAAACAACACTGAAGGCAAAAGAAATGCTGTGTACCGTTTAGTAATTCTTTCCAAATGAGAATCAAACTTGATCTCCCAAATACACTGGCGTATTTAGGATGATGCAGACTCTTGAAATTACGATAGCTCCTGAACACAATGCGTTGGAGGATGCATGTTGCCATCATGAGAGACAATCAAGTGAGACTTTTACATTCCCGAAAGAGACCCTTCGGCCCCTTGTGTTCACATAGGTCATCAGTCTATTCTAATCCCATTTTCCAGCACTTGGCCCGTAGCCTTATGTGCTGTGGTGTTTCAGGTGCTCACCTAAACAGTTCTGAAATGTCTTGAGGGTTCCTGCCTCCACCATCTTTTAGACAATGAGTTCCGGACACTCACAAACCTCTGGGTGAAAAATTATTTTCTCAAAACCTTTAAACCTCCTGCTTCTTATCTTAAAACTGTGTCCCCTTGTTATTGACGGCTCCATTACGGGGAGATGTCTTTCCCTATCTGCCCTGTCTGTGGCCTTCATAACTTTGTACCCCTCAATCAGGTTCCCCTCAGCCTTCTCTGCTCTAAGGAAAACAACCCCAACCTACTTATTCTGTCTTCCTAGCTGAATCACTGCAACCAGGCAACATCCTGGTGAATCTGTCGCTGTTCAGCCCCTCCATATCATCCTGTACTACAAGGCTTTCCTCCTTGCTATTTACCACATCACCAATTTTCAAATCATCTGCAAACTTACTGATCATACCTCCTACATTAATGCTGAAATCATCAATGTACACATCAAACAGCTAGGGGTCTAGCACTGAACCCTCTGGAATGCCACTGGACACAGGCTTCCAATCACAAAAAAAACCTCTTCAAACCTTCTGCTTCCTGCCACTGAGACAATAAACCAATAAATCACACGTGTCCATTTTGCATCCACTCTAAAATTGGGCACCATTTCACCAAAACCCACTGATTTAAACAGCAACAGATGTAATAGCAGTGGTGAGATTGACTCACTAAGCTCTGTGCAAATAAGGCATTGGAACCCATTCATGGTTGATGCTTGCTTAGTTCGGGGCCTCTGCCTCATGGTCTCAACTATATGTATCTTTACTGTGTAAAGCCCATTAAACTACATCGTAATAGCTTGCACTTTCCAGTCTGCTAACCAGCAAGTTCCATAACTTCTCAGAAGTGTAGCTCTCAAGGACATCATTTTATCTCAGACAGCTGTTTCTCAAACAATTTACAATGAATCTCACTGTGTTGTGCTCCTGCAAAAGAGTGCAGACGATAAACATTGCACGTGGGTTGAAGGGTCAACGAGATAAAATGCTGCAAGAATGTCAAAGCAATAACAACCAGTGGGAACATCCACACACAAAACTAGCAGTGATTTTGACAGGTTTTGTCATTTTGTTTAAGATGAAAAATGCACCAAAGAAATTCAGAAAGAAAACTTTACGAAAAGTGACTCTAGAAATTGTTGAAACGTTCTGTTGTATGTTGGGAATACAGGACACTCTTAAATTAAAGAATTAATCAAAACAGCAGCTAGTTCCTGTTGATGCCAAGAGCCAGCAGATCTCATTTGTCAAGGACAGTCCTGAAGATAGTGTTTAATTATGTTGCATGGGCAAGACATGCAAGACTGGGAAGAACCCAAAATAGTGTATTTGTTATCTAATAATCCCTAGTTTACTGTTGCTTAAGGCTAGGAAATAAAAGCGAACCAACAAATATGCCAGCGCTTTCACAGATCAGCTATTGTTCAATACAAACATTAGGCATTGCTATTCAAAAAGAAATCTTGAAATGATGGAACATTTCAATAAAGGGCCTATAAAACAGGAATTTACTCCCTTCACCTGACCTGTTACCAAATGCGAATGTGGTTGATCTGTGACCTAACTCCATATAACGATCTTTGACCCATATCCCTTAAAAACTTGGAATATAAAATATCTTTCTCAAATTTAAGATTATCAGTTGATTGAGACTCTATCACTTTTTGAGGAAGAGATTTCAAACTTTTATCATCTTTGCTTGTAGAAGCTTCTTCACGTTTAAAAATGTTGACTCAAATACTTAGGCTATTCTCCCGACCTCCAGACTTCCCAAGCATCAAAACTAGTTTCTGTCTATCGTCCCTATTTGTCCCCCTTAATATCTTGTAAACTTTAATCAAATCACCCCTTAAACGTTAAAATTCCAGAGAAAGTAGCCATGAATATGGTACCCAAAAATGCATGCAGTTCTCCAGGTGTAGTCTAACTGAAGCATGAATTCAAAGCCTCTTATAATGTAGTCTCCTAATTATAAAGAAGAAATTTCCGCTTGCTTTTTTGATTATTTTCTAGACATTTTCTAGATCTATGCACCTGGACGACGCTGGCCCAGCACCTCAAAAGTCTCTTGGAACCAGTTTTCATTCTCTGTTTGCAGTTTTTCACTAGAAAGTGCCTGGTTCTTTTCTTTATCGGGTTCCAGAGTGGCCTGAGGCTTGCCTACGTTGGAATTTATTTGATAATTCCACCAATTCAGTTAATCAGTCTTTTTTTTTGTAAACATACGCTTTCGGGCACAATATTTAGAATGCTACCTTTCTCTGACATTGATAAATTTAGCAATTTGGCAAAATAATCTGACAGGTAGGCAGCATATCCCTTGCTCAAGCACTGAAGTTTCTTCTGTTAGTCTGAATACAAATAAGATATGGTGGATTCAGTTACCTCTCTTTGATTCTTTATGCCAAGTTTCTCCTTGATGCTCCACACAGAGTGATATTCGATGACTAGGCCACAAAGATGCCAATCTAGGCAATACATCAACTGTGCAGAAACAAAGGGTGACTGAGAATTTTGGTAAGCTCTTCAAAAGAAAAAGGTAACAGTGTGCAGACGGTGCATGGAATTAACCACAAAAATATTTTATTCATATCGGTGAGACAGTGGCAGGGGAGCTGTCTTTTCAACATAGAGCCCTACAGCACAGAGATGCCTTTCAGCCCATCGAATTACCATCAACGTATCTATGCTAAACTTACTATCTAGCACTTGGTCCATAGTCAGAACATACTCTGGGTATGGGCTTCGATGTCTGTCACCATGTGTCTCTGTAGAAACACTAGTGACCAAGCTGATTGGATCCTGAAGGACTCAACTGACAGTAAGGGCCTGCAGCAGGTAATGAGGGAAGCAATGAGATGGAAAAAATTACTTGACCTCATCGTCACTAATCTGTCAGACAATGGCAGTAGGACGCAGGAGGAGCATCCATTGCACAGTCCTTGGGTACCCTCCACTCTGTTTTATGGCACTATCACTGTCCTAACTGGAATAGATTCTGAACAGATCTAGCAGCTCAAAATTGGTAATCTATGAGGTACAGCGGGCTATCGGTTACAGCAGAATTGTACTCAACAACTATCTGTAATCAGGCAAACTTCACCACGAGTTAAAATCATACCTAGCACAAAGGAAGACTTTGGTGGACGTTGAAGGTCAATTATCCCAGTCTCAGGACGTCCCTGCAGCAGTTCCTCAGTGTTGTGTCCTAGGCTGAACTGAAGGGATTTATTGTTCTTAATCCCTTATTTGATCTAAACTAGATTGGGAATGCTCTGATAATCTCCCTCACTTAATTTCTAGCTATTCTGATCTCAAATACATATTTTAGGTCAGAAGAGCTGAAATAACAATTCCACAAGGAAATAAATCAACACAGGATATTATCTTCTTGTAGATAGCTTGCTTTTTAAAGTAAGTATTAGGTAGGCTATTAATATCCCAGGTACAGTAAGAGTCTGAGACACACTCTTTAAAAGTATACCACCCCATTTAAATAATATATGGAATGGGGACTTGTGCTATTGTATACAGACCACTGGAGATGATTTATTGATGTTTAGAAAGTCATTAAAAGTAATTAATATGGAATACATTTGAAGTGATAAAGTATACAATAACACTAAAAACTAATAAAAGCTGAAAAATAATATTTTGTTTCTAATATAGAATCCAAAAATTCAATGTTAATTCTGAGTATCTTAGAAAATCTATTAACATTCAAATTAAACCATTACTCTAAATTCCCTAAACAGATGGTAATATATTCCCCCTCAGTTATGACGAAGTAATGTCCGACCAGGAAGAAGTATATAGTGAGGGAGACGGACACTGTTAATTTTCCCAGCAATTGGATTTACAATATTCTTAACCTAATTACTTTAAAACATGCAAACATGGGCATTATTGCTCTCTATAGATTCACCTTCCCTTTCATTATCTGTATAAAGTTGTATCATTTATGATTACTCTCAATTGTTCAAAAATCCCTCATAATGAAGTTGTGAGGTTTCCTCTGCTGAAATTGCACATTGAGTCATGTAGTAATCAGATTCTGATTTAAGTGAATCTTTATTGTGTTTAAAAAATTCTTTCTTTATTAACTTTTCTTTAAAGGTTAACTCAAGGCTACGTAGCATTGTTTTACATAGGTGAATCTTGCAACTGATCGTACTCAGTTGAATTAAAATTGACTTACAAGCTTACGTGATGTTACTTTGTGTCATCCCCTTAAACTGAGCTTGTCATGTTTTATGTCTGGCAATGTCCTTAGTGCATTTTTGTTTAAACGAAATGCTACCTTATAGGATTATAAGTGCTACCTATTGCATGGACAACTTAATTAGCTTTATTAATAGCAAGTTTGATATCCTTTTTTCCCAGACCTGTTTAGTCAAATGGTGAACTCTCTCTTTAATCTCAAAGAGTAACATTTTAAATATCACCGAATTCTATTTAATTAGATATATTCCTGCACTTCCTTTACACAGCCATCTCCATCTACTTCATCAATGTTCGGGAATGTGTACTGAAGACTATTCAGCACGATTCACGAGTCCTCAGAGGTTGAAGGAGTTTATGAAGAAATACAGCAAGACCTGTACAACATCCAGACTTGGGGTGATGTTTTTAGTTCTGTAAATAAACTGTTTAGATTTAGAACCAGAGTCATATCAAGCCAGAGATAGTAGGAACTGCCGATGCTGGAGAATCTGAGATAACAAGGTGTAAAGCTGGATGAACACAGCAGGTCAAGCAGTATCAGAGGAGCAGGAAGGTTGATGTTTTGGATCGAGACCTTTCTTCAGAAATAGCGGAGGGGAAGGGGATTCTGAAATAAATAGGGAGAGAGGGGGAGGCAAATAGAAAATGGATAAAGGAGAAGATAGGTGGAGAGGAGACAGACAGGTCAAAGAGGCGGGGTTGGAGCCAGTAAAGGTGAATGTAGGTGGAGAATTAGGGAGGAGATAGTTCGGTCCAGGGAGGACGGACAGGTCAAGGAGATGGGATGAGGTTAATGGTAAGAGATGGGAGTGGGGCTTGAGGTGGGAGGAATGGTTAGGAAGGCGGGATGAGCTGGGCTCGTTTTGGGATGCGGTTGGGGGAGGGGAGATTTTGAAGCTTGTGAAGTCCACATTGATACCATTGGGCTGCAGGGTTCCCAAGCGAAATATGAGATGCTGTTCCTGCAGCTTTCGGGTAGCATCATTGTGGCAATGCAGGGGGCCCAGGATGGACATGTCGTCCAAGGAGTGGGAGGGGGAGTTGAAATGGTTCGCGACTGGGAGGTGTAGTTGTTTGCTGCGAGCCGAGCGTAGGTGTTCCGCAAAGCGGTCCCCAAGCCTCCGCTTGGTTTCCCGTATGTAGAGGAGGCCACAACGGGAACAGCGGATAAGGTAACTACTTTAGCAGGTGTGCAGGTGAACATCTGTTTGATGTGGAAGGTCTTCTTAGGGCCTGGGATGGGGGTGAGGGGGGAGGTGTAGGGGCAGGTATAGCACTTCCAGCGGTTGCAGGGGAAAGTGCCGGGTGTGGTGGGGCTGGAGGGGAGTATGGAGCGGACAAGGGAGTCACGGAGACAGATGTCTGCTTTCTGGAGGGACCACTCTCTCCGCGACTATCTGCAATCTGACCCCACTACCAAAGACATTTTTCCCTCCCCACCCTTATCTGCTTTCCGGAGGGACCACTCTCTCCGTGACTCCCTCGTCCGCTCCATACTCCCCTGCAGCCCCACCACCAGCGGCACTTTTCCCTGCAACCGCAGGAAGTGCTACACCTGCCCCTACACCTCCCCCCTCAGCCCCATCCCAGGCCCTAAGAAGACCTTTCACAACAACTAGATGTTCACCTGCACATCTGCTAATGTGGTATACTGTATCCGCTGTTCGCGTTATGGCCTCCTCTACATACGGGAAACCAAATGGAGGCTTGGGGACCACTTTGTGGAACACCTACGCTCGGTTCGCAACAAACAACTACACCTCCCAGTCGCGAACCATTTCAACTCCCCCTCCCACTCCTTGGATGACATGTCCATCCTGGGCCTCCTGCATTGATGCCACCTGAAAGCTGCAGGAACAGCATCTCATATTTCGCTTGGGAACCCTGCAGCCCAAGGGTATCAATGTGGACTTCACAAGCTTCAAAATCTCCCCTCCCCCAACCGCGTCCCAAAACCAGCCCAGCTCGTCCGCGCCTCCTTAACCATTCCTCCCACCTCAAGCCCCACCCCCATCTCCTACCCGCTAACCTCATCCCACTTCCTTGACCTGTCTGTCCTCCCTGGACTGACCTATCCCCCACCTAAATCCCCACCTACATTCACCTTTGCTGGCTCCAACCCTGCTTTTTTGACCTGTCTGTCTCCTCTCCACCTATCTTCTTCTTTATCCATCTTCTATTTGCACCCACCCCTCCCTATTTATTTCAGAATCCCCTTCCCCTCCCCCATTTCTGAAGAAGGGTCTAGACTCGAAACGTCAGCTTTCCTGCTCCTCTGATGCTGCTTGGCCAGCTGTGTTCATCCAGCTCTACACCTTGTTATCTCATATCAAGCCAAACTGAGACAATGAACATATATAATTTAAGGCCCCAAGTAATTAACTTCCAAGCTAGCCCAGAAATTCAGATCTACAATATCCAGGAAGAATTCAAATACAGATATGTTCATAGGCTTAACCCAACCCTAAGATGGTTCTTGATGCAACTTTTTTAGTAGTAATACTGGTGTCAAATGTCCTTACCTCAGCTCAGGTGTAAAGTGCTTCTTCTGTAAACCTTGGCTATTGTTCATAAAGGAGCTTATTAACAACCACTGATTCACAATTTCTCTTTGCTTGTTTCACTCTCTTTTCTTCCTTTAATAACCAGCCTTTGCTTGCACACTACTGTCCCTGTTGCCTGCTGCACAGAGCCATGCAATCAAGTTGCAGTGGTCTGTTCAAAGCTGATAGTGAAGCAGAGTCCTTTTTGCTACGTGTTATGGATAGGAGAGAGATGTGGGTTAATTTTCTCCTTCCCCTCTCACTTGATTGACCACAATAAAGTGTATTTTGAATAAAGCTCCATGAGTGCTATGACTTTAAAAACAGACAACAATACAAGCTCTCTTTTAAGCTTGAGTCAAAAGAAGGTAATAAATATTTATTTTAATGACATCCAAAATGTAATGACGACAAATGCCAATTCCTCATTCAGGCTCACAAGAAAAGATGATTCCTAAAGGTGTAGCATGCACTTCAGATGGTGGCTTTTCTAGGTCAGTTCCTTTTTTTTTGCAGGACAAGATACTTCCCTCCGACTTTCATTTCCCAGGCTGATTTTTCTCAGCTGCTCTTGCAGATTGACCATCTTTATGCACCGTCTGTACTTGGAAATGTATCGCCGTGTGTTGCTGGATCAAAATCCTGGAGCTGCCTCCCTAACAGCACAGCGGGTCAATCTACAGCACATGGACTGCAGCGGTTCAAGAAGGCAGCTCACCACCACCTTCCCAAGGGCAGCAAGGGATGTGTAATAAATGCCAGCCTAGCCAGTGACCTGCCATGTCCCATGTGTGAAGTAATTTCTTTTATTTTGAAACAGTTTCTGTCATGTGACAACAGAGTCAGTATTCCAATTACCTGCACAAATAACTTGAAGACATAAGACATTGTCAGCCAATGGAAGGCCATTCTAATCTTCTTACGATAAAGTAATTTCCATTCTACCCCTCGAAATGAGATTTTACGTTTGTAGGTAACAATTCTTGTGCAACTGTTGTCTCCTAGTTTCAGCAAACACCCAGAAAATAGTAACTGTCAATTTCATTTATGATCTGTTGTATTCTAATGTTTTCTTAATGGAGGTCTCCTGAAAGATTGGTTTCATTTCAGCGACTTCCCAGAGACACACGATAGTTCCTGTGTGTGAAGAACCATTGGTCACTTGACCCCTGGACTCCATTCTGTCAAGGTAAATTATTCATAATCTCCTTTGCAAAAGTAAAAATGTTTGGGGCGCCCCAGTGACTCAGTGGTTAGCACTGCTGCCTCACAGCACCAGGGACCCAGGTTCAATTCCACCCTCACGTGTGGAGTTTGCACATTGTCCCTGTGTCTGTGTGGGTTTCCTCCAGGTGCTCTGGTTTCTTCCCACAGCCCAAAGATGTGCAGGTTAGGTGGATTGACTGTGCTTAATTGCCCATAGTGTCCAGGCTAGGTGGATTAGTCATGAAGTATGAAGGGTTGCATGGATGGGGTAAGGGGGTGGGTCTTTGTGGAGTGCTCTTCGGAGAGACATTGTGGACTTGATGGGCTGAAAGGCCTACTTGCACACTGTAGAGGTTTTATGAATATTGATCTTCTTCATACATTCACCAGCATATGACAGAGTATAATATTTCTCAGATAGGAGAAGAATATTGCTAACAATCACGGGACATTTAACTCAACACTCATTAGCACTACAAATTATTGATTGGATTTGGACCTATTATTGCCACATGGGACTGAGATACAGTGGAAGAGGTTTTGAGCCTCGAGGTAACAAATCTGACCAACATCCTGCTTGAGAGAGAAAACCTTTGGTGAGTGTGAGAACCTTATCAAACCCATCAAAGGCATCAAAGAGATAAAGGCACTTACATGAGATGAGATGAAGCTATGTTTTGATTTAACTTGATTTGATTTATTGTTGTCACTGTACTGAGATACAGTGAAAAGTATTGCTACGCATACTAATCAGACAAACCATACCTTACACACGTACATCAGGATAATAGAATGGAATGCAGAATATAGTGTTACAGCTACAGAGAAGGTGCAGAGAAAGATCAATTCTAAAATATGAGAGGTCCATTCATTAGTCTGATAACAGTGAGGGAGATCTGTTGGTACGTGTTTTCAAACTTTTGCGTCTTCTGCCTGAGTATAACTGGAGTGGAAAGAGTTTGATTACATTGGCTGCTTTCCCAAGGCAGTGGCAAGTGTAGACGTAGTCAATGGGTGGAAGGCTGGTTTCGATAATGGACTGGGCTGCGTTCACAAAATTGGAGAGAATAGTAACAAGATTGATGTGAAATAGAATGGAACTGGACAAAAGCAAGCAAATTTAACTTAGATGACAAGGTGTAGAGCTGGATGAACACAGCAGGCCAAGCAGCATCAGAGGAGCAGGAAAGCTGACGTTTCGGGTTGAGACCCTTCTTCAGAAAACAAATTTAACTTAGTGTCTCTTAAAGAGCCACACCTGTATTCTTAATGGTATGTAATGCTTTAATCGCATATTACTTTGAGTTCAATGATCTATGTGAAAGCACAGAATTAAAAGAAGTTACAATGTAAAAGCTTACAAAGGAAAAAGATTTTATCGTTCCGGCAGAGAGGCCTCAGAAAGGGATGTACGTCATTCAAAGACACGCACACATTCTGAATTTTCTAACTCATTTTTCCAGGTTTGACTCCTCCTACTTATTTTGATAAATAGAATGAATATATTTTTCTTCAGTTTTTGCAGCAGGATGGATGTGCTATGATACACTTATGCTTGTGTATACATTACTATTGTTACAAATGTCAAGGGAAAAGAATAGAAATTACTAAGATAGATGAGCTAGTTTGGTTTGAAAGGTGAAAATATTTGCATGAATTTTCCGATACTCTTGTTTCTGTTGTGTCAACATAGTTCAAATTTCAGTTTTAAAATTGTGCTAATATTACTCCATTGGAACTTGGATCGTGTAATTCGCATTGTTAAAAAAAGGAGTACATTTCTAAGTGCAATTGTGTTCAACTGGATAGTATGACTACTGAGCTCCCCTATACTCCATCAATAATGAAACAAAAGAGGTTGACTAGGTACCAGGGAAAGAAATTTGTTGCTAAACTCAGCATGTCAGGTAGTATCTGTGGACAGAATCTGTGTTAACGTTTCAGCTAAAGTGATCTTTCAGCTGATCTGATGAAAGATTCACATGATATGAAACATTGAGAGAATCTTAGAGCGCTCTGAATGGTGTGGTCTGTCTGAGTCACCTGGGAGAGCCATGTCAGAAGTCCAGTGAAGCCTTTCTTGATGTCAGGAGGAACTGGCTATATTTTCCAACTCCAGATGTCGAGATGAAACTCTAGCTAGGCAGCAGCGAGATAACCTATTAAAGGGTTTATTTCTTGTTATCAGCCTCATTAACTGCACTTCTCACCTAATGAATATGCAGCTTTCTATCCTACCACCTCCCATGACATTAAAGCCATGTCGTGGAGGTGGCAGTGTTGGACTGGGGTGGACAAGGTCAGAAATCACACGACACCAGATTATAGTCCAACAGGTTTATTTGAAAACACAAGCTTTCGGAGTCTTACTCCTTCTTCAGGTGTTAGTGAGAGAGATAGTATCAGACACAGAATTTATAAGTAAAAGATGAAAGGGTCATGCCACTGATGAGCATGTACTAAACAAGCATAAGATGCTGTTAAATCTTTAATCAGTTAGAAGGTATTAATTGATTAATATGTGTATGTAAAACCCCGAATTCCTTTGAAGTTGCTGTCCTGAGAGAACGCAAGGTTTTTTTAATGTAAAGAAGAGGTGACATTTAGGTCAAACAATGCATTTTAGGTGTGAGAGGGCCTTGTTTAGAATCTGTTTGTGTTTTGGTTTGGAGTCAGACTGGTTTTATTTCTAAAGTAAGAATTTGCAAAATGTTTGCATTGACTGGCTGTCTATAAATTGTGCTTTTTGAACAAAATAGAATGTATCTGCAAATACAAAATCATCCCATAGATTCACATGTGTTACACACACATGTATGTGCGTGTGTGAGTGTGTGTGAGAGTACATAGTGTGTTGGGGTCACCTATAGTCCGACATGAACCCAAGATCCCAATTGAGTCTGTCCTCATGGATACTCAACTTGGCTATCAACCTCTGCTAGGTGACTCTGTATTGTTACTATTCCAAAGTTTGTCTTGGACAATGTTTACCCGAAGATCGGAGGCTGAATGTCTTTGACTGCTGAAGTGTTCCCCGACTGGGAGGAAACATCCCTGTCTGGCAATTATTGCGTGGTGTCTATTCATCCGTTGTCATAGTGTCTGCATGGTTTCACCAATATGTTGAGCAGACCCTGACAGCTAAGTTCGGTACCCATGGCAACATCAGCTGGGATCTTGGGTTCATGGTGCACCACGTGACCCCACCACATTTTACACACACACACACACACGCATGCACACACGCATACACACACGCACACACACACACACTCTCTCTTATGCACAGACTCTCTCTCAAACGCGCGCACACACACACGCAGTCACTCTTTCTCCCTCACACACCCAGACATGCACACTTTCACTTGCACACACACACATATACAGACACAAACACACACACATACACACACGCACACATATACACACACACACGCACACATATACAGATGCACGCACACACACATATACACACATACATACACACACGCATACACACACAGACACACACACACACACCCTCTCTTATGCACAGACTGTCTCTCAAACGTGCGCACGCACACACACACACACACACACACACACACACGCAGTCATTCTCTTTCTCCCTCACACACACAGACATGCACACTCTCACTTGCACACACA
>JAHRHZ010000021.1:42229971-42328252 GCA_024137785.1 Ginglymostoma cirratum
CGCTTGGTCTGCTTGTGGACAAATTTTTCCAGCAATAAGATTAAAAGAGGCCTGAGTGTGATGGCAATGATGCAGGAGCAGTTTATGGTGATGTATAACCATGCAAGGTGGTGAGTTATGCCCATTGATTAAGTAGGAAGCAATGAGGCCAGTAAGAGTCCATAGTTTGAGAGGAAGAGGTGTGTGTGAGATCTCAAGTGGATAGGATGCTGAGGCTTGTGACCTATCAGCCTTTGTGAGATGCATATGCAGTGGCAGAGTCAGAGGGCGTGATGGCCTTATGTGTGAGTTCAGTCAGAAGATAGTGCCATTTGCCGTAGCAGGTCAGTTTGGGCCTATACTCATTGAAGTTTGGGAGAATGAGGGGTGACCTTATTGAAATATACAACATTCTTAGAGGACCTGATAGATAGATATGGAAACATTGTTTCCTCTTGTGGGAGAGTCTAGGACCAGAGGGCATAATCTCAGAATAAGGGTTTAAGAGAGATGAGTAGGAATTTCTTTGCATGGAGGGTAGTGAATTTGTGGCATTTTTTACCACAGAGGATTGGAGTAGTTGGGCCATTAGGTATATTCAAGGCTAAGACAGACAGATTTTTAATCAGTAAGGGAATCAAGGGTTCTGGGGAAAAGGCAGGAAAGTGGAGTTGAGGATTATCAGATCAGCTGTCATCTCATTAAATGGCAAAGGGGTCTGGGTGGGCAGCATGGCCTGCTTCTGTTCCTACGTCCTATGGTAGCATGGTTATTGATCTTCTCGTAGCACAACACTCACATCTTTTTATTGTGGCCACAGAGCTGCAATGTCAGGTCTGGAGAGCTGGCCTCCTGATGCGATCACCTAGAAAGGTGGCTGACTATCTGTCAGTGAACCCCCATCCAACAGCACATGGAGGGCAATCTCTGTAAAATGTGGGATCAGTTTGGCCTTGCTTATGCAATGCCAATGTATTGCTGTTAATTGTTTGCAGCAGTTCTTATGTAGCGAAGCTTGCAGAAAGGAAGTAGATCTATGTTGTGCTAAATTGTGTGGGTAACACATTTGTTAAATTTACCTAATAAGGCTAAAGATAACAGGAACTGACAGGAATTGATAAGAGGCCTAACAATGGGCTGCTTTGTGAATGGAAATACGCTGAGTTAGTCAGATCTGCTAAAAGTTAAAATTGCAGGAAACCAGGAACTGCTGACTCTATCAGATAAGGTACACATTTGGACAAAACATTTGGAATTGCTCATGTGCACAGATAAATCCACAGAAGGCATACATTTGGACAAAACATTCAGAATTGATCACATGCACGCATAATTCCAAGTAAGGAATGTACTTGGCATAGACACTTGTGTATAAAAAGCCAGAAGAAATCCCTTTGTTCAACCACACTTTGAAGACTCACGTTCTAAGAAGGTGGTCTACGTCAGGAGGCGTGGTGAAGACATTGAGCAGTTTCAGCCTGGCCAGCTACAAACTCTCCTGGGTAATTACATTTGGGTTTAGCTACAGAAACCTCAGACAGCGATTGAGATATCCCTAATGATTAAAAGTGTGTTATCTGTTTAAGTACTTAATAAATGAATTATGCTTTTTATAGAGCTCAACGTGTCTCCATTGTATCTTTATCTGTATATTAAGCGTAGTCTCTCAGAGACAGGCAACAAATCCCTTGGTTTAGACTCTGGATTAGAATA
The DNA here is from genome assembly GCA_024137785.1 of Ginglymostoma cirratum. Classification (NCBI taxonomy): domain Eukaryota; kingdom Metazoa; phylum Chordata; class Chondrichthyes; order Orectolobiformes; family Ginglymostomatidae; genus Ginglymostoma; species Ginglymostoma cirratum. The sequence continues at coordinate 42,231,664 of JAHRHZ010000021.1, forward strand.
AAGATCACATAAATTATCATTTGCTGCAATGTTCATGGATTGATTGTGTTTAGGAACTGTGATTATCCTAGTGAATACTGTGATATGATAAGCATATGCCTTTAAGAGACAATATCTTGAAACTACTGTCAATCAGTTGTCACTTCAACAGAATTAATGTATTAGTTCAAAATATAGAAGAAAATTACTGCAAATGCTAGAAACTGTACTGAAAACAACCAATGTTGGAGATCACAGCGGGTCAGGCAGCATCCATGGAGAGAGAGAGAGAGCTAATATTTTGAGTCTAAATGAAGAATCTGCAGATGCTGGAGTCAGAGACAACACAGTGTGGAGCTGGAGGAACACAGCAGGTCAGGAAGCATCAGAGGGGCAGAAAAGCTGATGTTTCAGGTTGGGACACTTCTTCAGAAATGGTGAGTGCAAAGGGAGCTCGGAAATAAATAGAGAGAGGATGGGTGGGACTGGGGAAGGTAGGTGGGATGGTGATAGGTGGATGAAGGTAGGGAGTGGTGGGGATTGGTCAGTGGGATGGGAGGGCGGATAGGTGGGAGAGAAGATGGACAGGTTGTGTCAGGCCCACCAACTAATCCTTAATACCCCCTACCTGTGTCCACCGATCACCAGCCCACCTCCCCTCCCCCAGCACCACCCATCCTCCCTCCCGCCTCCTTGACCTGACACAACCTGTCCATGCTTCTGTCCCACCTATCCGCCCTCCCATCCCACTGACCAATCCCCACCACTCCCTACCTTCATCCACCTATCACCATCCCACCTACGTTCCCCAGCCCCACCCCTCCTTTCTCTATTTATTTCTGAGCTCCCTTTCCCCTCCCCATTTCTGAAGAAGGGTCCTGACCTGAAACATCAACTTTCCTGCCCTCTGATGCTGCCTGACCTGCTGTGTTCCTCCAGCTCCACACTGTGTTGTCTCTCTCCATGCTTGCTGTCTGACCTGATGAGATCTCCAGCATTGTTTGTTTTCAGTAATGAACTAGCTTTGTTACATTAAAGTGTTCTGAAGCAGCAGTGATAGAAGTCAGATATACCATACTTTGCTTTTAGAGAAGATCATGTATATACACGCTTGTCTTCAAATAGAGAGCCCGCATTATTGCTCCATCAATCCTTGTTGTGATCGGTGTGTTTACATTGGGAAGGAGGTAACAGTGAATTATTTCACTCTTAACTATATTTATCAATGCATTTTATTTTGCAGAGAGTCTGGAGCTCATTATGATTGCTGTACAATGAAATTGATTACAAGGTGTAGAGCTGGATGAACATAGCAGGCCAAGCAGCATCAGAGGAGCAGGAAAGCTGACGTTTCAGGTCAAGACCCTTCTTCAGAAAAATCAGAAATGGATTACGTTGTGTGAATGGTGGGGTGCAACAGATATTACAAATTGTTAAATGTCAGTTAACATTTCCAAAACAAGAGAGATACAAAGCTACAGTACTTTTATCCTTGCCAGCAAAATGAAATGTGAATTACCTTTGGATGAGTAATTTTGCACAGAACTGTTGAAACAAACAGTCTGAATGTGTATGCGCTGGCAGTGAGAAAGGAACAGTACATGGATAATGACACAGATTTGAATCACGTTAGTCAAGACAAATTATCACCTAATATGGCAGGGTACTAGTATCTTGAAAAGCATAAAAAGATCAAAATCTTCGATATCGTTGGCATGGAAAGGAAGACGGAAGATTGATTATGATTGACAAAACAGGAGCAGTGTTCAGTGTTATACTGCTGCCATTACTAAATGCTGATTTTATGTATGCCAATTGATCTTAATAAATTTTTGCTGATAATCAGAGCATTCAGCATCCATATCTGTTAGGTCGCAGACTGGTTCAGATCCCTGTGTTGCAAATCCTTACACTACTTTCTTCTATCGTTACGGCAGCCAATTCACAACCAAAGCAATGGATTGAGACTATGACTTGAGTCTTAAGTTTTCATGTTAGACCTTGCAGAATAAACTACTTTCACCCTTTGCAAGGAGTCTGTAGCAGTTCCCATCATATATTTGTTCAGACCATGTAGTTGTATTCCCAGTGCAAATGAATACACAATGAAATCAAACCAATTAATAATTGTACAATACATGCAGTCCCGATGAATCTTAAGTTTTAAAATGGACTAGAGCTTAAGTTTCAAGTTACTCTGCAAGAAAACAGAAGCACAGATAGAAACTGAAATAAGTGATTCAAAATTATTCTCAGAAAAACATTTCACGAAAGAAATGATCTGTGCCTGGGCTTTCCTTCTGCGCTGGGCTGTGGTGTGTTACTAATATATATTTTAATATTTATTTTTGTGTTTGGATTTTTAAATTTGGAACTAGTGGCATGTGGGGTTTTCTGTATATCTGAGGGAGGTTTACTAATTAATTTATAAATACATCTGTAGTCTTGGTGAATTCTTTTAAAATAATTTGCAAGTGATAGCCTCCAAGAACTAAAACGTTTTTTGTTTATATTGGAAGAGTCTATGAATGAACAAAGCACAAAGTGTAGTACACATTTTTTGATGCAAGATTCTGAATTTGTGACATCTTTAGCTGGGGATAAACACTCATAGCTTGGAGACAAACTTTTCAGTTCTACATTAAGTACATTTGGGCAGTTCTGCAGGATTCTTAGTTGAAGATGGACATGTAAAAGTTGTTCCTAAGAAAGGTACAGGCAGATTATATTTGTTAAAAATAGGTTACCTCAAAGTAGGGAGTTCTGTAATAGTTCCAGACTGGAAATATCTGGGTTAAACTCTGAGAGGGTTACTTGAAGCGGAGAAAGTTTAGACTAGGTATATGAAGATTCTAGGAACCAGCCATCAGATTCTCTGGTCCAGGAGTTGAAGTCACATTTAATTTAAACCTATTGAGGTGATATAGAAGGAGATTCTCTCTGGTGTGAGTACTGTAAGGGGGTGTTTTTGGGATCTGTAAAGAAGTGTTTTTGGAATTAATGGGATTACATTTTTACCATGTGTTTCAAAATCTTTAAACATGCGTTAAATGAAGAAGGGTCCAGATGCGAAACGTCAGCTTTCCTGCTCCTCTGATGCTGCTTGGCCTTTTGTGTTCATTCAACTCTACACCTTGTTATCTCAGATTCTCCAGCATCGGCAGTTCCTACTATCTCTTAAATGTAAATAGTTTGGTTTATTCTGTTTAATCATCATTTCTTTTGTGTAATGAACTCAGGTTTTATTGTTAAAGCTCAAAACTTATACTGTGCTTACCTTTCAGTGAGAGGCCACCTCATTAAAACCAGAAATGAAAGTATATTCTATCAAGCAGATTTCGAGCTGGCATGTGATTTGTCCGTTAATAGCATTGGCTGGGGACATAACAGCAGAAGCAACAATCCTGCAATGATTTTCTCAGAATACAATAAAACACTGGACTTTCTGTAGCTTTTCGTGGAAGAAGGAATTGGTTGTGCCACAGTAACATGAAGATTTAAGTATGTCAGGCATTGCCCAGTAAACCAGTCCTTCACTGTGGTTATGATAATTGACATTACAGCTTTGTTTTAGGGAGAATAATTTGTCATGAAAAAGAATGCATAGCCCCTGAAGTAAAAACAAACTGGAAATGCTCGCCATGTCTGGCCACGTCTGTGGACAGAGATACAGAGTCAGACTTAAGTTGAATTTTTTTTGCTCGATAGTGGAGAAAGTGGTTATGGTGGGAGAACAGGGAGAATGGAGGGGGGAGGTGTAGTTCTGCTAGGATGACACCCCATCCCAGTTCTGCTGGGATGACACCTCTGACACATTCCTGCCATCGTGAAGGTCTTCTAGGAAAATCCTGGAAGTGGATTATGTATCATTCCTTGAAGGTTGGTTAGACAATTTAAATGGTTAAGGCCCCAGAAAGGGGCAATTTTGCAGAGTTTTTCTGGAATTTTGTTGATGGGAAAACTCGCCCACCCTGTCAAGTGCTGCCTGTCCCCCAGTCCATGGAAGCAGTTCCATTGGGGCACTCCATCTGTTCTGTAGATTCCATCCCCCAAAGAGGACTAGGAAGGTTTCTCCAAAGGCCTGGTGACCCAACTGCAGGAGTTTCCCCCTCTATCCAAGGAAGCTACTGCTTTCCCTGTTGGAATTATTTCATTAGTCGTTCCCTCCTGAGGGGACGTCCATATTGAGGTGTCCTCCTGCTCTGCTACCTGCCTCGGGTGTGCCCATGTCCTCTTGGTGGAGCTGCTGAGTCTCTAGTATCGACTGGACTAGTAACTTCAGGAGACTGCCCTGCACTGTCCTTATTGGACAGAATGGGCAAAATGAGCCAAATAGTTCATGCTCACTGCAAGTGCAGACTCAGGATTCCCACGTTGTTCTGAAATGGGCACACCTGGTCCCACATCTGCAGGTAATCCTCTCCAAAAGCTTCATCAATTCCCGACACTGCTGTCAGTTGCTGAGGTAATCTCAGCTCCCAGCTGCCCTCAGGTGGTAAATTATTATATAGCACTTAGATTGCTTTCATCAATACTGATGGAATAACACTGTCTGAAACAGTTATAAGAATGAATGACCTAACTAACCTAATTCCTAGGAGATTCTGAGCACACCACACAAGTGATTAAACATCAATGCTCCATGACAGTATCAATAAGCATGACCACTGCACAGTCCTTGTGGAGCCAGGATCCTGCCTTCACGTTGAGAGTACCCTCCAGCTCGTGTGGCACGATCATTGTGCTAAATGGGACAGATTTCAAACTGATCTAGCAACTCAAAACTGGGCATCCATGATGCATTGTGGGCCATTGACAGCAGCAGAATTGTACTACATAACCTTCGGCAACCTCATGACCCAGCATATTATAAGTCTTTATTTTGCTCCTTTTGCTTGCATGATACCAGTTTTACAACCTGTTTGAGAGACCCTATCATGTTCTGAGCACTGACTTCAGCAACTGCAGTCTTATCAGTTTGTCTGCTGCAGCTCAATCTCTGATAAAATATCATATAATTTAATGATTGATCCAGGTATAGAAATCAGTAAAAGATAAAATTGCCATAGTCTCACTCTCTCGTTCTCGAGAGAGGGATGTCTGATGGTGAGTTTAACCTGAGGGTCACCATGCCTTAGGTGAAGAGCGAGGTTGGGAAAGCAGGATCATCACGATGACCTCAGTCAGCACATGAATTGAACCTTTTCTGTTAGTGTCTGTTTGTGTTGCAAACCAGCCATCCAGCCAACTGAGCTAACCAGCCCCATGGAAATCAGTACATGTTAATGGGCAGGTACAAAGATGTAAGGTGGGTCTTGAGGTTGAAGACACGGCAGAAAGATATGAGGAATTCTGTAACTCTCAACCTTGGTCAAGTTGGCTATGGCTTGATCCTGCAGATGTCCTCACCTGCATCAGTTAATTTGTGGCAAATAGAAATCCTCAGAACACCCGCCTGGGGATCTTGCTGCACAATTATTATCCAGTGAAACTAACATCGGGTATCTTGAGCAAAACTCGATTAAGCTAAATGTACCAAACTAATTTCCTCAGCTGTAGTTATGTCAGCTATATTAACACAATGAGTCAGGTGTGCACTGAGTTTATGTGCCTTTTAGTTTTGTTGTAATTAAATTTTTAGCTTTCCCTTAGTTTGTCTTTAAATGGAATGGCTCAATTTGTCTGAATCCTTGTGTAAGCTGCTGCCATGCTCACAGCTGCCCACATGTGGTTAATGATGCTACAGCAGTTCAATCCATTTGATTCTGCCAACGCTGAATTATTGCTGGGGAAATAAATTTTCCAAACAAATTAGCATTTGTCAATCCCCAGGCACTTCAGAAACCTCATGAACAATCTGACTTCAGCACTAAATAGGCTCACTTATTCCCAGAATCAATACATACCAATGCGTGCAGAGGATACATGGTTAACAAACATTATTGCAATCTGACCCCATTAATGTGAAATCAGGATGAAGGCACACTGTCAGGAAGGTCTATGGGCAGTTTTTAACACTAACTTTCCCATTTAATGTTTTTACGAAGATCTGTAGGTCGGGTTATGGTTGGAGTTTGTCGTTTGGTTCACCAAGCTGACTGGTTTTCATGCAAACGTTTCGTCGCTCTTTGAGGTGATATTGTCAGTACTGTGTAGCCCCCACTGAAGCGCTGTTGAAACATGACTGCCCACCAGAGCAGGACAGAACAACAGTGCTTCAACAGAGGCTACACAGCATTGACGGTGTCACCTAGAAGGGAAACAAAACGTTTGCATGAAAACCAGTCAGCTCGGCGAACCAATCAACAACTATAGTTTTTCCATTGCAACTTCCTCTCAGGATGCTGGGCATTCTTCTTTATACTTTATTATTTCTTTGTGCTGTGCATACCACTTGCTGGGTTTATCATTTCTCACCCATCCCTAATCGCCCTTGAGAAAGTGGTGGTCTGCTCCCCTCTTGAACCACTGCCAATCCATTTGGTGTAGGTACATCCTCTGTGCTGCTAGGAAGGGAGTTCCAGGATTTTGATCCAGCCGCAGTGAAGGAACAGTGACATTGTTCAGGATGGGACATGGAAAGGAGCAGGCAGGGGACCTCGTCCTTTCAGGTGGTGAAAATTGTGGGTCATGTTCCCTCTAAACTGCGTGGCTAAGGAGTTCTGGGATGGTTCTCACTCACTGATTACCATGCTGTCACATTCGCTGTCACATATGGACTTTGGCTCTCTGTGCAACAGGGAGAGGCCGCACACCTCCCTGTCCTGCAGGAACAATCTCTCAGCATCCAGATAACCTACCCACTTCAGGATCTTATATGTTTCATTTACCTTTCATTCTTTCAAGTATCAAAGCATCCAGGCCCAATCTACTCAATCAAAGGGTAGCCCTTTCATCCCAGGAACTAGTTTGGTGAACTTGCACTGCACCGTCTCCAGTACAAGTGCACATTCCCTTACACGTGCACACAGCACTCCAGATGTGGTTCCATCAAACCCCTATGCAATTTTAGCAAGGTCACTTTCAGCAAAGTTTTCATTTCCTCTGTGCCGCACTTGGGCACTCAGACAGTATAAAGAGGGAAATGTCCCATCACATTATTGTGGACTTGAGGCTTTTGTCAGTCAGTAGAATCATTGAATCCCGACAATGTGGAAACAAGCCCTGAAATGGTAAGATGTTGTCAATTATAGGTACACAAAGGGGCCAAGTGACCTTGTCAATATGTCACTGAAGGGGAACATGAAAGTACAGAAAGCTGTTAGGAATGCTAACAGAATGTTAGCCTTTAACACAAGGGGATTTAAGTACATAGGTAGTGAAGTCTTGCTTCTAGTATATGGAAGCTTGGCTAAACCGTCACATCCTCCGCCGCCGGGTACACCACTTCCGGGACAGCGAACGCCATCGACACCGCTGCTGATGCCACCACCTCCATTTCCAAGGCCAACACCATAGACACTGAGGACGTACCTACCAACACCGCTGCTGCCGCAGCCTACCCTGCTCCACCCACTGCTGACACAACCACCGCTGACGCCGACGCAACTCTGCCCACCACCGACGCCGACTTTGCTCTGCCCGTCTCCACAGCCAGCAGCTCCAGAGGAGACAGCAGCACCCAGCCCTGCCGAGTCTTCACCATCCCCCCAGACCTCCCCCTTACTGAGGACGAATGGTCAGTACTCAGTAAAGGGCTCTCCTTTGTCCCCCGCCACTCAAACATCAATGAATACCGGTCACGCTTGGACATCGAACAGTTTTTCTGCCACCTCTGCCTCCGCTTTTACTTCATGAACCATGATCCAAACCTTCCCTCTACTGACCCCTTCTTCCGCCTCCAACACACCCCCTCCTCCTGGACACCACCCCAAGACCTCCTACCCTCCCTTGACCTCTTCATCTCCAACTGCCGTCGAGACATCAATCACCTCAACCTCTCCGCCCATCTCACCCACTTCAACCTCTCCCCTGCAGAATGTGCAGCCCTCCGCTCCCTCTGCTCCAATCCCAACCTCACCATAAAACCCGCAGATAAGGGAGGGGCAGTCATGGTATGGCGCACTGACCTCTACATTGCTGAGGCCAGGCGCCAACTCTCCGACGCCTCCTCCTACCGCCCTCCTGATCATGACCCCACCCCCGACCACCAAACCATCATCTCCCAAACCATCCACAACTTCATCACCTCCGGTGACCTCCCACCCACCGCCTCCAACCTCATCATTCTCCAACCCCGCACCGCCCGCTTCTATCTCCTCCCCAAAATCCACAAACCTGAATGCCCTGGTCGACCCATTGTCTCCGCCTGCTCCTGCCCCACTGAACTTACCTCCATCTATCTTGACTCCATTTCCTCACCCTTGGTCCAGGAACTCCCAACCTACGTCCGTGACACTACCCGCGCCCTCCACCTCCTCCAGAACTTCCAGTTCCCTGGTCCCCAACACCTCATTTTTAATATGGACGTCCAGTCCCTATACACCTGCATTCCCCATACAGATGGCCTAAAGGCCCTCTGCTCCTTCCTGTCCCGCAGGCCCAACCAGTCCTCCTCCACTGACACCCTCATCCGCTTAGCCGAACTCGTCCTCCCCCTCAACAACTTTTCTTTCAATTCCTCCCACTTCCTACAGACAAGGGGGATGGCCATGGGTACCTGCATGGGCCCAAGCTATGCCTGCGTCTTTGTAGGTTACGTGGGACAATCCCTCTTCCGTACCTACACTGGCCCTAAACCCCCACCTCTTCCTCCATTACATTGATGACTGTATTGGTGCCACCTTGTGCCCCCACGAGGAGCTCGAACAGTTCATCCACTTCACCAACACCTTCCACCCCAACCTTAAGTTCACCTGGACCATCTCTAACACCTCTCTCACCTTCCTGGACCTTTCTGTCTCCATCTCGGGTAACCACCTAGAAACTGATATCCATTTCAAGCCCACCGACTCCCACAGCTATCTAGAATACACCTCCTCTCACCCACCTTCCTGCAAAAATGCCATCTCCTATTCCCAATTCCTTCGCCTCCGCCGCATCTGCTCCCAGGATGAGGCATTCCACTCCTGTACATCTCAGATGTCCTCGTTTTTCAAGGACCGCAACTTCCCCCTCTCAGTGGTTGAGAATGCCCTCGACCGTGTCTCCCACATTTCCCACAACTCATCCCTCACACCCTGTCCCCACAATAACAACCAAAACAGAATCCTCCTCGTCCTCACATACCACCCCACCAACCTCCGGATCCAACGCATCATCCTCCGACACTTCCGCCATCTGCAATCCGACCCCACTACCAAGACATTTTTCCCTCCCCACCCTTACCTGCTTTCCGGAGGGACCACTCTCTCTGTGTCTCCCTTGTCCGCTCCACACTCCCCTCCAGCCCCACCACCCCCGGTACTTTTCCCTGCAACTGCAGGAAATGCTACACCTGCCCCTACACCTCCCCCCTCAGCCCCATCCCAGGCCCCAGGAAGACTTTCCACATCAAGCAGATGTTCACTTGCACATCTGCTAATGTGGTATACTGCATCCGCTGTTCCCATTCTGGCCTCCTCTACATCGGGGAAACCAAGCGGAGGCTTGGGGACCGCTTTGCAGAACATCTACGCTCGGTTCACACTAAACAACTACACCTCCCAGTCGTGAACCATTTCAACTCCCCCTCCCAATCCTCAGACGACACGTCCATCCTGGGCATCCTGCGGTTCCACAACGATGCCACCTGAAGGTTGCAGGAACACAAACTCATATTTTGTTTAGGAACCCTGCAGCCCAATGGTATAAATGTGGACTTCACAAGCTTCAAAATCTCCCCTCCCCCGACCACATCCCAAAACCAGCCCAGCTTTTCCCTGTCTCCCTAACCTGTACTTCCTCCCGCCTATCCCCTCCTCCCACCACAAGGCCTACCCCCATCTCCTACCTACTAACCTCATCCCGCCCCCTTGACCTGTCCATCCTCCCTGGACTGACCTATCTCCTCCCTACCCCCCCACCTACACTCACCTTTACTGGTTCCATCCCCGCCTCTTTGACCTGTCTGTTTCCTCTCCACTTATCTTCTCCTTTATCCATCTTCTATCCACCTCCCCTCTCTCCCAATTTATTTCAGAACGCCCTTCCCCTCCCCTATTTCTGATGAAGGGGCTAGACCCAAAACATCAGCCTTCCTGCTCCTCTGATTCTCCTTGGCCTGCTGCGTTCATCCAGCTCTACACCTTGTTATCTCAGATTCTCCAGCATCTGCAGTTCCTACTATCCCAGAGTGCTGTACGCAGTTTTGATCTCACCTCAGGACAGTTATTACTACCAAAAGGGAAAGTTCACTAGATTTTTCCCCGGGATGGTAGAACTGTCCTATGAAGAGAAACTGTGCCGACTGGGCTTGTATGCTCTACAGCTTCAAAGACTGAGAGGTGATCTCATTACAACCTGCAAAATACTTTAAAAGGGATAGATAGCATTGATGCATCCCACTCAGACCCACCCCTTTACCCTATTCCTGTAACCTTGCATTTCCCGTGGCTAATCCACCAAGCCTGCGCATCCCTGGTTATTATGGGAAATTTAGCATGGCTAATCCATCTAACCTGCACATCCTGGATACTATGGGCAATTTAGCTTGACCATTCCACCTGACCTGCATACCTTTGGTCTGTGGGAGGAAACCAGAGCACCTGGAGGAAATTCATACAGAGACGGAGAGAATGTACAAACTCCACGCAGTCAGTCACCTGAGGCTGGAATCAAACCCAGGTCCCTAATGCTGTGAGGCAACAGTGCTAACCACTGAGCCACTGTGCCACCCATTGAAATATACGAAAGGTTTTGTTTTCCAGTAAGAAAAATAATCTGTTCTAAAGAGCAAATTAGGAATATAACAAATTAATGAATATATTTGCAAAGTGAACAATTCGTCCCTTTTAAGGAGTTATGGAGTAAAACAGATTTTTTATGGTGTATGATTCATGTTAAACGTGATGTTCTCAGACTATGTGAAAATAAGAGATACCATAGATAGCAAATTTCATTTTCATCATATTCGCACGTGCCTTGAGAACAAAGCACAGAATTTACACTACGATCATCCAAAGATGTTCATCACATGTTTATTTGACACGGATTAACTATCCTGTAATGATAAACAGTAGGCATATGTTACAATCCACTAATGAAAGGGTAGTGAATTTAATGATTATAAACCAGATTCAAATATCTGATTACACTGAGAGGTGAGGGAGTAAAATTTACTCAGCCCGAAATGATTTAAAATTTAGGATGGCTAATGTAAATTCTGTAATGTAGACAACTGTAAAATAACGAGTGTTAGCGCTGCTGGATACGGATAGTAATCACATACAAACAACGCCAAATGTACTTTTTCTTCTCTGCATGAGCAGCAGAGGTAGCAAATTGTTTTAAAAATAGATGAATTATACATCAAAATAATAGATTATGGGCCTACTGAGGATTTGACTCAGGCCTTGGAGGAGGTTTATGTTATCATATTTATAGGTGCATTAAACAATGCTGTAATACTTGCAAATTAAGGTCACAACTGGCCAGATAGTTGCCTGTTATCTGCAATGAACAGGACAGCACTGGGTAAATCCAATAATATTTCAGAGATAACTAGACTTCCTGTGTATGTAGTTAGCTTCACAGGGTCTTAAATACTGATTCCTTCCTGCGGAATGACCGCCTGCTTTGTTGGAGAAAGTGGTGAGATACATTCTGATGTATCTCATCATTCTACAGTCTGATAAGACTATGGCAACTTTGCCTTATCTTTATGTTTTTTTTATAAAAGTCCTAACTGTCCAAAAAATTGGACTGTACAGGCTCAGAGTTAGATCGCAAGGTGTTGTGGAACAATGAACAGAAGCATTTCAGAAGTGGGAGAGAGACAGAGACAACAACGTTACGTATCAAAGTAACTTTCAGTGTTTTAAGAATAGACTGAGATTATGTTTATGTCATAGCAACGAGCTTAGATACAACAGTCAAATAATTATACAAGTCTAAGAAAAAACAAAGAACTGTGGATGCTGGAGATCCGAAGCTACAAAAATAGAAATCGCTGGAGAAACTCAGCAGGTCTGGCAGCATCTGTGACGAGAAAGCAGATCTAATGCTTTGAGTCCAACAGGGCCTCTCATATATAAATCTATTACACGAGCTCAGTCATAGACAACACCCTTGGACCCACCAGACACAGTCATTGAATTTAACTAAGTCTTTATCTGTTGTTTCATCTTCTAATGTTACATTATAACCTTTTTTTATATCTTTCTAACTGTTTTGCTTCGCATACATTCCATGGCCTTTATACATTCTGCATTAGCTCATTACCAACCTTTGTCAAACTGTTCCAGGGCCCAGCAGAAACTGCTGGAGTTTAAATTAAGCCAAGTACAGAGTCCGTTCTATTGTGGCTAGAATGCAGAAAGATCAGTTTCTATTTGTGCATAAACTGTGAGAAACTTCAATATTAGTTGTTGTCGTTTTGTGTTTAACCCTAAAATCAAGCTGTTCATGGCCTATGTGAAAACTGCCACAATGAATTAAGAACCTTTCAAATTCAGAGGCTTAATACAAATGAATCCTCATTTGCTCTCAATTCCATTTTGGTATGAGGCAGTTGTTATAAAGAAAGAAAATGGGTGGAAAGTTCTAAGCTGTCTAGAGCCTATTGTGTTAAATTAAGGGTTGCCAGTTAGGCCTGAAGTCTCTGGGAATTGAAAATCAATCTTCAGGGCACTCTCGGTGTGAACCTGGAGAGAAATCACAGGGATATTCAAAAATGTTGATTTTATTTGTCACTTTCTTTGAACATTTCCCAATATCAGATGCAAAAGATATTGAACATTGAAATAAAAGGCTGTTTGGTTAACAGTCAATCATGATACAGGTGGGGAATGAGTCTTTTTGCTTTGCAATCGGTATAGGAAGGCTGTGCATCACAGAGATGGATGAGTTAGGCAGCTAACGGCTAAAGTTTGGGGGTGGGGGTGGTAAGTCATGTGACAAAATCTCCAGGAATACATGTGGCAAACCTAAGAGGGAAACATATTGTGGCTCGCTACCTTTTCTAAGGCCCCTATACTAACACCAAGACAGTGAGTGTTAACACAAAGGGAATCAATAGATTTGATGGATATATAGCATTTAAGATGGAATAGCAGTTTTGATCTTATCAAAGACCAGCGCAGCTGAACAGACCTTTTGATCCTGTTTTGATTTCTGGTGCCTTCATATCTGTAGTAAAAGCATGTAATTGATTGTAAAGCAGTTTTGGATATCTTGTGGTTGTAAATGGTTCTACAGGTATGCAAGCCTTTTTCTCATCATGAGAAAAGGTTAAGGTATTCAAAGCTTCCCCTTCAAAGATTCCAAGATTAAATTTTGTAATAGCAACTGCATGGGATACCTTCCTTACCCTCTTTAGTATTAAATAATTGGGAGCAGCAAGATTTAGCTTTTAAATGAGGGGGATTGATAAAAAGCATTCCAGTAAGATCCCTCCTCAAAAGGCTTCTTCAGTAGGGTGGTGTAATCTTAACGGGAAAACATTCAAGGATTTGGAGAGCAAACTGTATCCTGAATAGTTTAGCGTTGCACCTGCAGTGCAAAGATTAGAGTCATATTATTCCATGTGTGTACATTTGGGGATGTTATCCTGACATTCAATGGTCAGTTGCCTCTTCAGATATATAAGGACCATCATAATTCACCATGTCAAAAGAAGCTGTTCCCATCAAATTCACTTATGGACCAATTTCACAACAATGTATAGTGAGAATTGACCTCCATTGCAAAGCTCAACCATGCGGGATAATTTGAAAACATTGAAGCTTGACTCAGTGGTGGCACTGAACATTCCAAAGACTATTCCAAGAGAAGCATGAAATTCTCCCTGTATCCCTCGATTATTACCTCATCCAGCCCAATCAAAAAGAAACAATTCAATAGACTGTTTACCTCCTTTGCTGTTTGCTGCTGTGTGAAACTGTCTGTGTCATTTGCCTTTGTAAAACATGTGATTGAACCTCAAAGACAAAATGCTATTTGTAAAGTGCCTTGCGACGACCTGAACCAAATGGGTACACTATAGAATTGCATCGCAGAGTTCATGACATTAAATCACGTTGTGGTGAGATCTGGAACTGAATTCAACAAATCTGAAATGTCACATTCTGTTTACAAGTGTGTGTTATGATAGACCCTTGAGAGTAGAGTCAGGGGAACCATTGCCTCTGGTTGGCACCATGAGTGCCCTTGCACGCCAGGCTCTGGTTCGCCAGCTGAGGCTGACAGTCTCTCTCTCTGGGTGCTGCCAATGCTGTAGGGTTCCTGTGTTGGATCATGCCTCATGCCTGATGGTTTGAGTGATGGCTTCAGTGTCGGCAACTTGGTGGGTCTGGTCTATCCCTCCTTGTTATGTGGCAATGCGGTGGCTTAAGTGTCGGTGTTGGCAGTGGCAGCTTGGTGGGTCCGGTCTGTAAATCCTTGCTTTGGCAGCTTCAGGAGTGGCTACAGTGGTGGCTTCCTGCAGTCACTCCAGAAACCCAGGAGCCTGGGAGGGAACAAAAGACGAACTTTACCCTAACTTTGTCTCAATTATTTCTTTTTATGATTTCTGTAATTTATAAATTGTGGCGGCTTATACTCATCTCACTGTATTTGCATAATTACAAGTGATCATAAATCATTACTCTATTCTATTCACTCTCCAGAAATTCTAGCAGACTCGTGAAACATAACATTCCTTTCATTACAACTTGGCAACTCTGAGTGGAACTTTGTGGAGCTAAGATGGTGGATAAGCCCAAGGAATCACACAGGTATGTTACGGGTCTAACCCTTGGTGCCAGGAAATGTGCGCTGTGTTTAATGAATGGTATGAAGGGGCTGACTCAAGAAACCTGTCCGTTAGCTTTTGGGAAAGCAATGAGGCTCAATAGTGAGCCACTTCAAACTAATTATCCCTGGACCTATCATCATTAAATGGTGGTTCAGGGATTAAACAAGACTTGCATTGGTCTGCTGTGCCTCCAGAAAGTCTTCCAGCAGACAAGAACAGAAATTGCAGGAAAAGATCAGTAGGCAGCGTCTGTGTGGGGGGTCAGTTAGCTCAGTTGGGTGGTTTATGATGCAGACTGATGCCAAAAATGTGGGTTACATTCCCCCAACCAGCTGAGGTTATCATGAGGGACTTGCCTTCTCAACCCCTCCTTTCACTTGAGTCACAGTGACCCTTAGGTTAAACCGCAACCTGTCATCTCTCTCTAATGAGACATTAGCCCTATGGTCAGGGAGGACTGTAACAGTCCTGAGGAAGGGTAACTGGACCCGAAATGTTAACTCTGATTTTTCTCTCCACGGATGCTGCCAGACTTGCTGAGCTTTTCCAGCACTTTCTGTATTTGCTTCTGATTTACAGCAACCGCAGTTCTTTTGGTTCTTATTTAATCTTCTAGCAAAACTTGTTGGGTTTGTTAAGAGTCTACTGGGGTTCTGCTGTTCACAATAACTCAGTGTGTGAATGAGGGAGCTGGCGTTGGGAAGAAAATGGGAGAGTTCCCATTGATGGAAACCACCCTGCCCTTGCACTGACCCCCTTTTGCCCTCTTGCTAACAGTTCCCTATCCTAACCACTGGTGATGACCCCAACATGTTATCGGCAGAAGCCAATGTTTCAGATGGTGGTTCCAACAATGGGGTGGCGTTGACCTCCTATTGGCTGGAAGCACTCAGGAATGGGATTGTTGCTGTGCTGGGGTCTTGACTGAGTAGGAGACCTGACACTGGCTGGATTACTCAGAAAAGAAATCCGGTAAAACTAGTAAATGAGACTTACTGGTCTGAGTTGTATCCATCAAATGAAAGAATGATGTTTCTTACGTTTCGTTTTCAACAGGGAAGTGTCTGCTTACCTTATAATTGAACTAAGCCTGCTGAGGAGATGTAATACTGGATTCCTACCAGTTCTCCAAATGGTGGACGGTTGCCCCATCATCACAGCTAAATTCTGTACTCTGACTGATCACAACGTAATCTTTGATTTTCTGAGGGCCACATCCTAATAATAGCATTTTCCTTTAACTGATGTTAGCCTCAGTGGCTATGGTTCCTGTTTACCCTCTCCCTCCTTTCTTTACTGTGTGCTTACCTTCAATACCTTTCAATTTGTATGAACTATTCTAAACTTTAGGGAATGCTGGAAGATCGAAATATCACCATACAGGGAATTTTAAAATGTATTTTTCATATTTGAAAACCTTCTCTAACTCTATTGACACAAAATTACAGTTGCAATGAATAAGAAAAGCTGGCATTACTATTACTCCTAAGTATGAGCCAATTCTGCTTCAAACCCTTTTGAGGGGATTAAGGTACGTATTCCTCAAACGTTTGGTACACTTAACTCAAAGTGGGGGAGTCTTAAAGGAGGACTTAGTTTAACAATAATGTATAGAATTGTACAGTTAGTTCCTGTTTGATAATTATTCTGTTCATAAACTTGTCACTGGGTGGCACTGCATCAAACAGGGGCTCTATGTTGCAAAGTGTTAAGGATCCTGTCAATCACTTCAAAAATGTTTATCTTTTATTCATGCACTTTTGCTTCCCCTCCTCTCTCTTTTCATTGCCAAGCCTATTCATTGTACACTGGTGTCTGATTCCATTCCTCCGACTCATAAGTGGCCATCCATCCCATATGAAACAGAACAGTGTGTGTCAGCAGTGTAGTTGATTGCAGGGTGTGATAGTCTATCCTAGTTCACCCTCATCCTCATCCAATGTCCATACACTCACTTCAGAATGTCAGGAAATTCATGTAAAAATTTAAGACAACTTAGATATGAGAAAAAAATGAATTGCCCCATTTGTCAGTGACGTCTGCATGGTCTTGGAATGCTGTTGTTAAACTTGAAAGAGTTCAGAAAAGATTTACAAGGACGTTGCCAGGGTTGGAGGTCTTGAGCTGTAGGGAGAGGCTGAATAGGCTGGGGCTATTTTCCCTGGGAATGTAGGAGGCTGCAGGTGATCTTATTGAGGTTTACAAAATCATGACAGGCATGGATAGGGTGAATAGCCAAGGTCTTTTTCCTAGGGTAAGGGAGCCCAAAACTAGAGGACATAGGTTTAAGGTGAGAGGGGAAAGATTTAAAAGGGACCTAAGGGGCAACTTTTTCACACAGAGGGTGGTGTGTATATGGAAGGAGCTGCCAGAGGAAGTGGTGGCGGCTGGTACAAGTATAGCATTTAAAAGGCATCTGGATAGGTACATGATTAGGAAGGGTTAGAAGTATATGGGCCAAATTCTGGCAAATGGGACTAGATTTATTGAGGATATCCAGTCAGCCTGGGGTGTTGGACCAAAGGGTCTGTTTCTGTGCTGTACATCTCTATGATTCTGTAACTCTTTAGCAGCTTCGTTTGGCTTCTCTCTATAATCCTCGATCAATTCCTTCTCTAGTAACAAGCTTGCTCTTGTGACCAGTTTTATTGGCTGCATATAGTGGATATGATTTATAAATTTTTTTTAAAAACGCAGCCAATAGCAGAAAACCTGGTTGATACGCCTTTCCCCAACGTGGCGCTCACTAAAGTCAGAATAATGCTTTTTGTTCACACCTCACTCACTGTCTGGGCGTCATGGACATCATGGACCTGGATCAACTCTGGAATTAATTATCTTGAGGTGTGCATGGTTCAGCTGCGCACTATTGCATGGTGGATCAGCTTGGCATACTGACTTCCAGCATGTCACAGGATTGGGTCTGTTCTCTCTAATCCCATTCCTAGCCCAATCAGCACCTTTTCCATTTGATCAGATTACTCATGCATGTCAATGTCGCTCCAGCACCAACGACAGTGGGTGCAGCATCAATGCAACATTTTAGGTAGTGGCCATAATCCTAGCCATTGACACTGGGAGGAGTAAATCCTGTTTCCCCATCTCCCCTCACTGACTTACATTGGGTTCTGGTCAAACAACATCCTGATCTCAAAATTCTCGTCTTTGTTTACAAATCCCTTCAATGCTCATCCCTCCCTTATCTCTCTGATCTCCTCCAGTTCCACAACCCTCAGGGATCATAGAATCCCTACAGTATGGAAGTGGGCCATTCAGTCCATCAAGTCCGCACCAATCCTCCAAAGACCATCCCACCCAGACCCACTCACCATTTCCTATGGGTAATCCACCTAGCCTGTAAACATTATGGGCAATTTAGCATGGCCAATCCACTTAATCTGCACATCTTTGGACTCTGGGAGCAAACCAGAGCACACGGAGGAAGAATGTGCAAGCTCTACACAGACAGTCACCCGAGGTCGGAACTGAACGAAGTCCCTGGTGCAGCAGTGAGGCAGCAGTGCTTACCATTGAGCTACTGTGCCATCCCAAAATATTAATGCTTTTCTAATGCTGTCCTTTTGAGCATCCCCAATTTTAATTGCTTTAATTGCTGGTTATTCAGTTGCTTAGGACAAAGCCCTCTCTACACCCGTCTGCCTCACTACCTCACTTTCCTCACAATTAAAACCTACCTCTGTGACCTACTTTTGGTCACCTGACCCTATATCTATGTGGGTCAGTGTCATACTTCATAATGCTTCTGCAAATCAATTTCATTACTTTGGAGATGCTAAATAAATACATGATGTTAACAGCGTGGAGAAGTGAGAGAGAGAACTGTTTTGGCCAATCAGCACTGGATTCTGATGGAAACAGGAATGAATAGATAGGGAGGAAATGGATGATATTGGGAGGGTGATGAGTGCAAGTGGAAAACATACAGATAGAGCTGATCTCAGAGAACATAAAAATGTTCTGAAATTTAGGGACAAAGGAAAATCTTTGGTTACAAAATTTTTTCTGCCTTCTGAGAGAACAACATTATTCTCACGATAATCTTTAATCCTTTCTTTCTCCATTTTTCTGCTGAAAACATTTATATGACCGTGTCCATGTGTAGTGAAGACTAGTTTCCCTGACCAGTTACCTTGACACAATTTAATTACCTTTTCATCCTTGCCAATTCTGGATAATGCTTGAGGCCTTAGTTTGGAGAATTACCTAGTGGATAACTACAGTCTCAGAGCCTCAATTCACAAATTTCAGCATCCCTGTTTCCTATCCCCACCGATGCCTGCTATTTTTAAATTTCCCAAACCATGAACAATTAGATTCAGTGGAGATTCACAGCAGAAAACAAAATGAACGGGGGTCATTTATTTTGGAAACGAGGAGTTATATTTTTACCTTCACTGTTGGGTGGAGCTTGACATACAGTAACCCTTCAGAAAAACCCAGTTCAATTCTGGGCAATCCCATCTGACAAGTTTGTGTCCTGCTTTGACATATCAAAGCCCAGTCTGGCCGGGGAAAAGATCTACTGCGAGAGGTTTGGTATTCAGGGCAGGTCTCACAAAATAGTACCGGCCTCAGACAGTGAAGTGACATTAACAAGAGTATTACACCAACCTAGTCAGAAGCCAATAATGACAGATTGATGGTGGAAGTGCATTAGAGCATTGTGCAGGAACAAGATTATGTGGCTCCTTGGAGCATGAAGACTCCCATCACTTCTCTTAATGATCATTAGACAACACTGCCATATGTTCAGCACTGCAATTATCAACCATCTGTGTGTTCTGTTCACATTTTATTTTCAGCAGGTGACCTATGTACATGAGCATCCGGCTAGTAACCACATATTGATGATCTCAGCCTTTTCAAGTACATCATTTGGATTCAAAGCCTGTTCAACATTACTTCTGATTCTGGAACAAGTAAACTACTAAAGTGGTAATAAATACAAGCTGTTACCTTACATCTACAGGACAATGAGGAAAGCTGAGGGTCATGGAACTGTTGAATCGTCCTTTCATAGATTCACCATAGGCATCACTGTCCAAATGGCTTCAACTGAGCAGAATGCTTCAGTGTCAAGAAAAAGGTGACATGTTGTTCTGTCAAGATCACTTTTTATCTCAATGACTTCTGGAGCTCTCTGTCGTATACGTAGAATAAAATGGTAATAGTTAGACTGCTTCATCATTGACGTCAAATGATATGGAGTTGGGACGCAGAGTGAAGATGTTTTGAGTAAAATTCTGCTGAACCAGGCTTGTGTACCAAGTGTAAATATTTATTAAAGATCATCAGTTTGCATTAGTTTAGTTTACAGTCGTCATTCATCAAAAACAACCAGAACCTATTGAAACATATTATATCAATAGCCACTATGTGGTATAACATTTAAATAAAGATTAGAAAATCAGATAATGAGAAATACGAACTGCATATCATTAGATTGAAATAGAATTGTATAACAGGAAAGAAACAAGTTATATTTTCATAGGCTGTTTTGAAACACTGATACTTCTTAAAAGGCAGTCACTGTTGCTGTGATAGTAAATATTGTAGTCATTTTACAAATAGCAAAGTCCTGCAAATGAATGGAAAGTTAATTCATATTAAGTTGAAGGTGATAATGCTGGCTTGTGAATAATACAAAGCAACCTTTAATATGCATCTCAAATAGCAGGTGCCACTTTAATAGAATATCTTGTCCTATGGATGGTGCATTTGACAGTTCGACGTTCCACTGATACTGCCCAGATGATGAGCCTAACTCAGTGCTGACTGATACATTAGTTGCTGGTCACATGAACAAATATAAGTGAAGAATTGCTGATTTTGATCAGTCTGTCCTTCCAGTTCAGGAGATGTCCATTTTGCACTGACCTCAGAAACTTTTAGAAAGCAGTAGAGCCACTTTCTGAAAAGTTGATAAACAGGGAATAGATCTGCTGACTTTCTTAAATTACTGAAAGCGAGTTGGTTCAAAGTGGGTCTCAGCTCCCTTCCTGAGAGTAGATTTCCTGTTTAAAGATTGATTAAGGCGAATTCATGTTTAGATCATCACAGTCGTATAAGTCCACATTCACAACAATCATACCGGAGAAGTTATATATACTTAAAACTCATATTACTCATTCATTTGTGTACAAAAATCTAATACAGAATTTTCTCCTTGAGGATTAAATGGGATCATGGTACTGCACTGTTTATGAAAGGCTCACAGGACAATATGAAGATTGTACCAATGAGGGGTTAGAGGGTGAGCTTATCACTCAATTCAGAAAGGAGGGTGTGCCCTTCACACTGCAGGCTTGGCCCTCTTTTTTCAAAAATCAATAGGGGATCCTCCGGCTCAGAAGGAGCCAAAGTTTGTAAATCAGCTGAGACAGAGGGGGGTGCCTGTATTTTGACACACTGCATTTGCATATTTTAAAGCATTAAATTAAAAATTGATCTCAGCGTTTGGGCAAACATTGTGGAAGGGACATCCACCTCAGGGTGGCCTGTGGCTAGGTAGAAGGGAGGGTGTCAGTGCCTGCCTGGAGCAAGGGAAATGTCCCACACCCTTGACCCGAGCACAGTCTGTCAATGGGATGTCACCTGGAGGATGTTGACCAAGTACCCAATGCTTTAGGACGCTGTTTGGAAATTTTCAGGCAGCCTCTGATATTTGGCTTTCATTGGCTACAGTTGTTTGCCCACTGTTTTTTGGCAGGTAGCTCTTCCACCCCCTCACTCATTCTTTGGGAAAATGGCCCTTGGATGGGATCATGCTAGCAAGTTGGTGTGAATTTCTGCATCTACCCTTCTCCCAGCCCTAGAAGCTGCACCAGAATGCATTGTGACTTACAAATACATGCCAGAGTCCTAAGCTATGATGAAAAATAAAGACTGCAAGGTTTTGCCCTGGATGGTCATAGATGATGCAAATAAATAAGTGCACATAAAATACACTTTCCCATATTGCGCATGTAGCTAAGGCTTTGTCTACTAAAATTAGAGATTTTTCTAGATGGGAAACCAGCAATAATTGGAAGTGAACATACTAGTCCTCCAGTTGGAAGCATACAAGATGAGTTGATTGAATGTATTTCCTTTGCCAGTTTTACTCCTTCTAGGGTGGCTAAGTCAGTTTCACCACAGCCGTATCTGCGGTTAGCTACTGGATAATGCTGTTTTAGAACAAGTGCTCAAACTCTAGAGTGGAGCTTCAACCCTTTTGTCCAATACAAGCACGCTAATCTTGAGCCAAGACTGTTACTGAAAGACGGAAAATGCCTGTCAAAAGTCGAGTGAAACAATTCTAATGTGATACTGGATACTTAGGTTGATTGCAGATCAGTTTGATACATGGAGCATTAAGCCTTGGTAAAACTACTAATTAAGTTTAAAACTTGCTTGGAAGTGTAACATGGGATTTGAACACATATCCAGTCGAACAAGTATGAAGTAGGGATTCTCTGTTCCATCGTCATAAGTTCATTACCAAATTGAGGGAAAATTAATGTTGAACATGGAAGATGCAAGGCTAAATTTACATTTTTTTGGGCTAAATAAATAAAATCCATCACAAGGCCTAATGACTTTTCTGGTCTTATTGTACCAAATTCAACTCATTAACTAGCTACCCTGCTCCAATGACATCCTTCACATTTGATTAGGGTTTCATTTCCTTCACAGTGTCCTTGCCTTCTCCTTGGAAGACTTCTCCCAACCCCAGCACCTGAGCATCCAACACATTGGCTCATTGCCTGCGCCAATTATGCAGAGTACAGCGCGCCAATTCTCATGTTCAGTTTGCAAGTGCCAATGACATAGTGCAAATTGCCTTGAAGAAAGTGTGACTAGAGTTGGATGACCAGCCATGGTCATATTGAATGGTAGGTCAGGCTTAAATGGCTACACATACTATCTATGTTTTCCTTTATACAGTCATAGAGTCATACAGCATGGAAACAGACCCTTCGATCCAAGCAGTCCACGCCAAACATAATCTCAAACCTAAATTAGTCCCACCTGCTTGCTCCTGTCCCACATCACTCCAAATCTTTCCTATTCATGTATCTATCCAAATGTCTTCTAAACATTGTAATTGTACCCACATCCATTACTTCCTTAAGTTCATTCCTCACGCGAACCACCCTTGGTATTAAAAAAAAGTGCCTTTCATGTCTTTTTAAAATCACTCTCCTCTCACCTTAAATATGTGGCTCCTAGTCTTGAAATCTCCCATCCTAAGGAAAAGACAGATACCATTAACTCTATGTATACTTCTCATTATTTTATAAACTTGGTTGCCTCTCAATCTCCTATGCTCCAGTGAAGAAAATCTCAGCCCATCCAGCCTTTCTTTATAACTCAAACCTTCCACACCCAGCAAAAAGCTGGTAAATCTCTTCTGAACACTCTCCAGGTTCATAATACCCTTCCTATAACTTGGTAACCAGATCTGGACGCAGTATTCCAGATGAGGCCTCACCAATGTCCTGTACAACCACAACATGACTTCCCAACTCCTGTACTCAAAGGACGGAGCAATGAAGGCAAGCATGCCAAATGCCTTTTTAACCATCCTGTCTATATGTGATGCAAACTTCAAAGAATTATGTACCTGCACCCCTAAATACCTCTGTTCTACAGCAGTACTTTAATGTGCTAGTGTCTGGCAAGTGTGGACCCCACGCTATTGCCCATCAAAAGACACTGGTCTTGTCCACTTTGGGCTTTGTCCCAACCTGTTTCTAGTAACACCTAGAGAATGGAAAGTGATAACAGGGAACACAGTTCAACACTGGGTTCCACTTGGTCACCAGATACTGTCTGAAAAGTTTCCATGTTCCCTTTTACCTTGCACTGTTGTGACAGTCCATTTGTACTCATTCTCCACCCTCCGATGTGAGGACCCTCACTTTGAACTTTGCTCAACTAACTTTCCAGCATTCCACCATAATGATGTGCTTTCTGCTCACCACTGAGCCCCCATGGAAGCCATAGCCATGGTCACTACCAGTATTCCCCTCCTGTGGCCTACTGTCCCCTCTGATGCTATCCCACATCCACTCCCACATACCTTGAGTTTCTCCTCATCACCATCCTTGCCCCATCTCTGCAAATGACTCTGTTTCTCCCAGCCCCTCTGGCAGTGTTCCTCCTGTTGCCCTTACAGGCCTCTGTTAAACATTCCTGAACAAGTGACAGATGAATGGCCAGCACATTATTCATCCCAGACCTCTAAGTATCTCCTAAACATGACTGACCAGACCCTTGACTGCTGTCTTTGCAGCTCCTTGACTGCTGGTACTGGTCCTACTGGACTGACAGTCATCTGCTCTCTAGACAGTACATGGACAGACGTCTTGACTGTGAGTGGTCAAGGTGACAGCTGATCATTGCGAAGTCTTTGGACTGTGAGTGGACTATGTCCATGACTGACTGTACTGAGACGTCCTGACAACAGTGCTTCTTCTTGACTGCACTGAGGACTAGTCCTGACCCATCTTCTAACATGGCCATTTGGTTGAATAAATGCACATTGTGCTTGCCGCGTGGGAACCTGGCAAGTGTTGCAGTTGTTGGATTGATGTTCCAATATGCCGTATGTCAAGATGTGACACCTCCACACGCCCCACCTCACACCAACAAACACCTCCAGTCAGCTCCCTTCTGACAAGCAGCCTGTCTGTGCATCACCTCAATGTGAATATACTGATAGCTGTCTCATTGCCTGCAGCACCAGTGCACTTACAGGCATAGTTTGTACAAGCCTACAGGTAGATGCCAAGTGAACGTAATGAAAACAAATGAACAATCCTGAGATGCAGACTGGTCCAATCCTTGAGCTGGTATGTATCCAAGCATTGAAAGCAACCATGCTGTCGTCTTTCAATACTGGTTGTTAGTGCACCCTGCTTCACAAATCTGTGCTTTTTACGCGTCCTGTCAGTGTAGGGGAGAGGTGACATGATGATCAAAAGGGCTTGGCAAGTACAGGATGTGGTTAATGCCTGTGGTTTGTGCTCTGAGGTGCAGTGTGGTTGTAAGAAAATGGAAATCTTTCAGAGAAAGCGGCGAGCTGAAATTGCCTGATACCTGCTCTGTTTTCTACAGTGGGTTTTCTCAAGGTCTTGCATGCCCCCAGTTCATTTGTAAGATAGAAAACTGAATATTAGTGAGGTGTGTTGGACTGCTAACAAGCAACAGTCCCCTCAGTCAGCAACTCGTCATTGCCTCGCGAGAAACTCATCTTGCTGACGCAATTTATAAAGGGATAAAGGAAATGACTGATGATCTAAATTCATACTTTGCTGCTCTTGGCACTAATTTAACCCAATATGATTCAACTGGAACGGGATGTGTGAGCTCGTCATGGTGTAAAAGATGGGACTAGATTCTCCTGATGCCAAGAATGATCTCTCCAGAAATCTCGCCCAGTTATGCCACAAATCTCACCAAAGCCCATGTCGTTCAGGCCATAAGATTCTGCCACACTATTTACATAGAAGCTTGTGGTTGATATCTGCTTGAGGTTTATATCTGCTTGAGGAAATCCGATCCTCCTCCCCGTAAAGCCTTCTTCCTCGAAAGATACCCTTGGTTCCAGGGAGGGTGCATTCGAGTACTCCAACTGCCTTGCTCAGTACGCTCCTCACCATGACTACCTGCTGCTGGAGAATCCTTTGCAGAAAACTCCTTGAATTTATTTTAATGAAGCAATAATTCAATACCTTGTTTTACAGTTTAGCTCTGTGTAAATGAGAATTTTGACTATGATGGCAAAAAAAACATGAACTAAGAATTCCACCTGGGTCCTGCATGCAGTGATGTTATAAATGTCTATGAAAATTTCCCTTAGCTTCAGCGCTCTTCAAAATAAATTCCCATTTCAATTGTACACAGTGGCTCAATTAACACTACATAAAAACTGTAAAATAAAAACTACAGTGCACCATTAAATGCATTAAGTCCTGTGTTTGATTTAAGAATGGATGAGGGAGAATATGCTAGAAATAACCTTGATTGTGTGATTAATGACTGACTCATGGCATGATAATTAATAACTCAGTTCATCCGTGGGATTTTGCTTGGTGCTAACGATACACGGAATCAACATATTGGACTTAGTTTCAGAACTGATATCTCTTTTGCCACAGTAACGTTTAGGTATGCATTGCTTTGAATATTTGCTTTCTTTCACTGTGCATTGAAGTACAAGTCCTGATTACAATGTTCTGTACATTGGGAAAGGAATGGTTAAGTGGTTACAATAATGTACTTAACATCATGTTCTCTACATTCTACTTCGGGTGTTCTTGGAGAGGATGCATGCAACATCCACCAATACCCACAAGCTCTTCATCCAGAGGTGGGCACTGTGGGGTCTGAAGAGCATTAATTCCCCCTCCAACTCCATTTTAACTTAGTCCTTTCCATCTCTTCCTAATTTTCCTTCACTTCTGTTATTGTTGCACTGCCCCTGGTGGCCAGTGCTTTTAAATTGTTCTGGAGAAGGATCACTGGACTTGAAACATTAACTCTGTTTTCCGTCCATAGATGCTGCCAGGCCTGCTGAGTTTCTCCAGCGATTTCTGTTTTTTTTTTAAGATCTCCAGCATCCACCATTCTTTGTTTTATTTCTTCAAAATTGTTCTTCATTTTAATTCGTTAACGGGGTGATTTGGTGGCGGTGTTGGGGTGGGAGCTCTTATTTCGAACAAAAGTTGTATTCTTCACGCAACCCTGCCCACAACACAGTACAACTTTCAGAGGTGGCCAAGCTGCCCACAGTAAGCATAAAAGAGTCTCTTGACAATATTAAAATTCTCCTTCCTGTGGTGCAATTGGTACCACAACATTTCCGTGTAAAGTGAAGACGCCTCTCAGTAAAAGCTGGAAAGCTTGACGTTTCGGGCCTAGACCCTTCTAGGCCCGAAACGTCAAGCTTTCCTGCTCCTATGATGTTGCTTGGCCTGCTGTGTTCATCCAGCTCCACACCTTGTTATCTCGGATTCTCCAGCATCTGAAGTACCTATTACCTCTCAGTAAAAGCTGACAGGTTTGGTGTCTCAGAGATTTTAACACAGTGTTGAAAAGTACACTCAATCGCAGGTAAGCGAGTCATTTGAGCTTTGTGTTCTTTGGATTTCCAAGTGAATTTCCAGCTCTCATATTGCTCCTGTTTCAATCCCAATAAGCATTATTTTTGATAATGGGTGCTATCATTGCTAGTTTTATTTGAAAGGAGGAGGAAGTGCAGCAGGCAGCAGTCTCAGTATCCCCAGTATCATAGCTTGTTGTACTTGTTCAAAAAAATAGTCGATAAAGGGTCTACTCAAAGAAGACGTTACACCATCAGATCGTATTGGGGCCCAAATTACAAAATCAGAGCCCAATTTAAATTTATTCATGAGGCACTTTTTTTTTCGGTACGGTAACCCAATTCAGCTCCACCATAGAAATGGACGTTGGTTAATTTCTGGGAAGAGTGGGCCAGTAAGATTTTTTCCATCTTAAATGCACACACATCCCATTCCAGTTGTATCATATTGGGTTAAATCAGTGCCAGGAGTAGCAAAGTATGAATTTAGTTCATCAGCCATTTCCTTTATCCCTCTATAAATTCCATCAGGGACCTATGTTAGTTTTCACCGGTATTTTTCTCTTTACACACCTATAGAAATTTTTACAATTAGTTCTTATGTTCCCTGCAAGCTATCTGTCATATTTCCCCTTCTTAATCAATCCTTTGCTGATTTCTAAACAGCTCCCAATCCTCAAGTCTATTGTTTTTTTCATGCCAATTTGTATGCGTCTTTTTGCATCTAATGCTATCTCTAACTTCCCTTTATAAGCCATGCTTTGGCCACTGTTCTCTTTGCATTCTTGCACCAGATAGGAATAAATAATTGCTTTCAATTATTTATATTTCATATAACCTCATCTCTCAGAAACATAAAACCATAAAATGTAGGAGCAAAAGGAGGACATTCGACCCATTCAGACTGCCCTGCCACTTAATGAGATCATGGCCAATCTGATCATACCTCACTTTCCAGGCAAATCCGTATTACATTTGATTTCCTTCATAATTAGAAATTGGCCCATCTCAGCCTTTAATATAATTATTCACCTGACGTCGACAGCCTTCTGTGGTAAAGAATTCCACAGATTCACCCCGAACTGAGAGATAAAGAAACTGCCTCCTCAAATGGGCAACCTTGTTCTGAGATCACGCCCTCTGGTGCAAAACCCTCCCATTAGGCGAAACAACCCCCCAGTACTTCAACTGTAATTGGGCTGTTTGTTATGATGGCAGCCATTTGTACTCCTTAAATTTCTACAAATGTAAATGAACTCTCTTCCTAAAAGCATCATGGTGTTCCTGCACAAGATGGACTGCCGCCTCTTGGAGAAGACAGTTGCCATTATGGATAGGTGACAAATGCTGACACTGTCACTCACATCCCATGAAATAATAAAAAGAAAGATGAATGACCAGTGAATCTGTTCAGGTAATGTTGGTGGAATCTTGATTGAGAGAACATTCTGCTCTTAAAATATATTATATACATGCTGAAATGTAGCAAAAAAAAAGCTTAAACTCACAGCCCTCTGAGTCAGAAGCAAGAGTATTAGCAACTGAGCCAAATTGATCATATAAGAATTATTTAGAATCATAGAATCCCTACAGTGTGGAAGCAGGCCATTCGGCCCATTGAGTCCACATTGACCCTCCAAAGTGCATCCCACCTATACCCACTCTATCCCGGTATTTCCCATGGCTAATCCACCTAACCAATACACCTTGGATACTATGGGCAATTCAGCATGGTCAATCCACCTAACTTGCACCTGTTTGGACTATGAGAGGAAACTGGAGCACCCAGATGGCACTCACGCAGACGCGGGGAGAATGTGCAAACTTCACATAAACTATCCCTTTTCCTGTTTATAATGCCACCCTTGCTATCTTGCTAGGTCTGAAAGCTGGTAACTCTAGACTATAACTATAACCTCTGCAATCTACACTACACACTTTACACTACAACTATAAACTATAAGGCAGGTGCCAATTAGTGGGAAACCAGAATAAAAATGCAAGAGAAAAAGACAGGGTTAACGGCACAAAATGTTTCTCCAAAAGAGAATGAGGGAACTGTAGTGAGTTTACAATAACAACAATAACTTACATTTGTAGAGGAACTGCAAAGTGAAGACACTTGGTGAAAAATGTTAGTTTTAAGAAGTTTAAAGAGGAGGGCACAGTACAGAGGTAGAGAAGTTTAGAACTTAACTTTGCAACAGAAGGCAGAGTTGCTGATTGTAGAGTAATTAAAATCGGGGACACATTAAGTCAGAATTTGAGCAACACAGAAATCTTGCAAGATTATTGTAAATGTTGTAAGATTTTCTTTTAAATTTCAAGGAGGATTGAGGAACTGGAGGAGGTGGCACAGCTTAAGTGTGGATTCAAACTTCACTATCTCAAGCCTTTAGGGGAATCTATGCGCATGAGAAAGTGTACATTTTTTGCAACTGCAGATTTGATCTTCACTTTCACCTAAAGTAATTCAACTTCAAGGCCACAAGAAACAAACTTTCATCAGCAAATGTTAGTCAGCAATTGAAATCTAATAGGAGCATGTTTGTTTAAAGACAATGAGCAGAGCCACCTTTAGAAATGTTCCAATTTGTTGAATAGGAATATCAAATGTTCCTGCAACACAGATTTAGAAGAGCAGAATATGTTCCATTATTCAGAATGTAAGGATACACTTCTTAGAGTCGTGTGCAGAAAGAAAACAACACTAGCTCTTGAAAGCTCTTCTAGAGGAATTACACCAAATTGTGATTGTTACCTAAACCTTGGAACCAGATTTTAATGGCCCAATAGTGGTAAGCTTTGGACGCAAAAGTGAGATGAGGTGTTGCATCCACAAAATAGAGGGAACAACCTAGGGATGGCTTCTTGATGCTGGACAATTTGGAAGTAGGATCTCCACTGAAGTGGGCTGTTAATTAAGATGTGCAATGGCCCGATTAGGTTGATTTTGCAAGGTTGGTGGAATGTTGCCTCTGGCAGAGCTGTCCTGCACTGTGTGCTGATGTCTCTAACTCAATAGAGGTAGTTTCCCTGCAGCAGGTCAGAGGGTCGTGAGGTGACCATACGCAAGAAAGGTCAAAATGATTCATCCAGATGGGATTTTCCACCACTATCGGGATCCAATGTTATTTTAGAACTGTACCTTCCAAGACACCTTCATAGCGAGGCACTGACCTGCCTCAGCAGCATACACTTTTCCCAAAGGGACTGTCAAATTTCAAGAGTGGCTCCACTAGGATTAGGGACTGTAGCCATGGGAACCTGTCTTCGATGGGATGGCAAGCACAGAGGTGGCTGGTTAGGAGGCCACCTTCAGGAGGATTTTGCCACTGGTATCACTTTAGGTAGGGGACTGGCGTGGGATCCCATTTGATCCCAATGTCAGCGTTTTAAATTGTGCAGTAAATTCCAGTCATTAGGCAAAATAATAACATCGATAAGAATCCAAGTATAAAAGATAGACTGACAACTAACCCGGTAACCTATAGAAAAAGCTCCTTTCAAACTTGAGACCATAGACATAGGAGCAGAAGTAGGCCATTCAGCCCATTGAGTCTGTTCTGTCATTTAATAAGATCATGGCTGATGTGATGATTCTGCCTATCCCCTATAACCCATGATTCCCTTACTTATTAAAAATGTAGATATCTCAGCCATGAATATACTTAATGACACAAAAACAAAGATTGCTGGAAAGGCTCAGCAGGTCTGACAGCATCTGTGGAGAGAAATCAGATTTAACCCTTCAGGTTCAGTGACCCTTCCTCAGAACTGAACCTGAAACATTAACTCTGATTTCTCTCTACAGTTGCTGTCAGACCTACTGAGCCTTTCCAGCAATCTTTGTTTTTGATTCTGATTTCCAGCATCCGCAGTTCTGTTGGTTTTTTTTTGAAATATACTTAAAGACCCAACATCTGCGGCTTTCTGTTACAGAGAATTCCACAGATTCACTACCCTTTGAGAGAATAAATTCCTTCTCATTTCTGTCTTGAATGTGTGACTCCTTAACTGTGATTGCACCCTCTGGTCCTGGAGTAGAGAAAGTGAAACAGCCTTTCTGTATCTACCCTGTCAGTTCCCCTAATAATTTTAAATGTTTCAATATAATTGTCTCTTATTCTTCTACATTCCAACCAGCACAGGCCTACCCTACTAAATCTGTACTGGTGAAAAACTAGGAGAGAAGTTTCACCTTAGCTCTGTATTAAATGGGTGACCCCTTACTCTGAGAATATGCCCTTTGCTCCTAGAATGTCCTGTGCATAACCTTAGACTAAGGGGCCACCCGTTCAAGACAGAGATGATGAGGAATTTCTACTTTTACCTTACGGCTCTTGGAGTCAATTATTTAGCCTGCAAAATTTTGCCATTACAGAATCTTTATACCATTGCTGTGTACCATTGGATTCTTGCCCACTATGACATTGGTTTTTAGGAGGGTCTTGCTGATATAACAGGAAGTTTACACTGGTACTGTAAAAGACAGTAACATTGTTTGCATCCCAAATGACAGCTGTACAAAAATAGTTAGCAAAAAAAATTTGCACTTAGAGGTGCGTTTTGCATCTTCAGGCTTTCCCTAAGCAAATTATTAGCTGTTAACTCGGCAAATGTGGTAGTCAATTGGCGCACAGCAAACTCCCACAAGCAGTCAATGAGATCATCAGTTTACATGGTGTTAGTTGAGCAATGAATAATGATTAGGACACCAACAGAGGTGTATTTCCATTTTCAAATTGGTCACTTGAATCCTTTGTGTCCACCTAAACAAAATAGGTAAGACCTCAGCTTAATTCTTCATCCAAAAGACAGCTCCTCCAACAATGATCTAATTGTTCACTGCCACAATGAGACATCAGGCAGTTCCGGGAGGGTTCAAATCTATAACTTGCCGATTCAGTGGTGCAAGCCCTTTGGGCTTAAATCAAACTCAAAATGTCAGCTTGTGTCAATTGATAGTATTCCCGCCTCCATTAGCAGTCTGCATGTTAAGCCCCACTGGAATACAGAACTGTACATCAAAGGAAAAAGGCCTTCATAAATCATAGGATCTCTAAAGTGTGGAAGCAGGCCATTCAGCCCATACCAAAAGAGATCTCACCCAGACCCAACCTCCTGCCCTATCCCTGTAACCCTAAAGTTCCCACGTCTAATCCACCCAAACTATACCTCCCTTGACACTGTGGGCAACTTAGCATGGTCAATGTGCACATCTTTGGGCTGTGGGCAGAAGCTCACGCAGAGAATGACAAACTCCACACAGACAGTCACCTGAAGGTGAAATTGAACCTCGATCCCTGGCACTGTGAGGCAGCAGTGGTAACCATTGAATAGCAAAGGTCTTTTCCCTATGGTAGGTGAGTTCAAAACTAGGGGACATATTTTTAAAGTGAGAGGAGAAAGATTTAAAAGAGACTGACAGGCAAATCTTTCACACAGAAGATATTTCATATGTGGAATGAACTGCCAGAGGATGTGGTAGATGCAGATATAGTTACAACATTTAAAAGTCATTTGGGCAGATACACAAATAGGAAAGATTGAGAGGGATATGGGCCAAATGTAGGCAAAGGGGATTAGTTGAGTTTGGGAAACTTGGTTGGGATAGGCTGGTTGGATTGAAGGGTCTGTTTCTGTGCTGTATGACTATAATTCTATATACTTAGGGGTGCAGGGGAAGACTAGAATACTTAAAAGGCTCTTTGTCGTGATGTTCACTTAGGATGATAAATTTTACAAAATATTGGTTATGTGGAGGTTTTGGAGGCAATGGATGGTGTGAAAATTTCAACAGGAGAGCCTGGCTATGCCTCAAGCTGTAGCTGGTTTGCTCACTGAGCTGGTTCATTAGTTTGCAGACATTTTATTACCCTGCTGGGTAACATCATCAGTGCATCCCCTGATGAAGTGTTGTTGTGAAACGTCTGCAAACTAACAAACCAGCTTGGCAAGCGAACCAACCACAGCATCCACAAAACAAGCTACAAATCTACTCAAGAACCTTATATGCCCAACTAGTTTCCGATGTTAAAGGTAGCAGTCATAGAAATAGTGGAAGGGCTCCTTTAATTTTTCAAAATTCCCTAAATATGCAGGAGGTGCCAGATGATTAGAGAGTGGCAAATATGAAACCCTGCTTAAAACAAGGATTCAAGGACAGCTAGTGACTAAAAACTAATTAATCCAACTTTAGCAGTGTTTTTTGAAACATTAATTGGTGGTGAAAAACAAATCAGAATGTGATGAATTTTAAAGAAGTGTTTGACTAGATAACAGAAGGCTGGTTAGCAAATTTGAAGCTTATGGAATAGGAGGACCAGTGTACAATAAACTAAAAACATTGGCTAAAGGACTGAAAGCAGCAAGTTGTTTTAGATAGTTTTTTTTGAATGAAGGGCAGTAGACAGCATTGTTTCACAATGCTTTGTTAAGACCACTACTTCCTTTTTCTATTGTATCTAAATGGTCATTAGATATAAGAGTAGAATTGGGCCATTCTGTCCAGTGAGTCTGCTCCGCCATTCGATAATAGCCGATATGTTTCTCAACCCCATCCTCCTGCCTTGACCCCATAACCTTTGATTCTCTTACTAATTGAGAACCTGTCTATCTCTGTCTTTAATACACTCAATACTTCGATCTCCAAAGCACTTTACGACAATGAATTTCACAGATTCACCACCCTCTGGCTGAAGAAATTCCTCTTCATCTCTGATCTACAGGGTCATCTCTTCACCCTGAGGCTGTGCACTCAGATCCTAGTCTCTCCTACTTAGAGGAAACATCATCTCCATGTCCACTCTATCTAGACCTCTCAGAATTCTGCAAATTTCTGTCGGTTTCCCCCAATCCTTCTAAATTCTATTGAGTACAGATTCCGAGTCCTCAACTGCTCCTCAATGACAAGCCCTTCATCTCCGGGGTGATACTTGTAAACTTTCTCTGGATCTCCTCCAATGCCAGCACATCCTTCCTTAGATACAGGCCCCTAAATTGCTCTGAATGTTCCAAAGGGATCACCAAGGGTTAGGGTTAGGGTTAGGGTTAGGGTTAGGCAACCAATCCTCAATCCATGGAAGTAACTTTCCCCTGACACCATGGGCTCTTGTCTTGCTAAGCAGCCTCCTGTGTGGCACCTTGTCAAAGGCCTTCAGAAATCCAAATAGATCACATCTACGGTCTCTCCTTTGTCTCATTTGTTCATTATCTCCTCAAAAGATTCTAACAGATTTGTCAGGCATGTCCTGCCCTTAATGAAGCTGTGCTGACTCAGCCCTATATAATCATACACTTCCAAGTACTCAGCAATCTCATCCTTAATAATGAACTCTATAATCTTACCAAGACTGAGGTCAGGCTAACTGACCTATATTTTCCTGTCTTTTGCCTCCCTCCCTTCTTAAACAGGGTGGTTACAGTTGCTATTTTCCAGTTCTTTGGGACCCTCCCTGACCCCACTGCTTCATGAAAGGCCACCATCAATGATTCTATAATCTTCTTAGTTATCTCCTTCAGAAGTCTGGGGTGTCATCCATCTGGTCAGGATGATTTATCCACCTTCAGACCTTTCAGCTTTTCCGGCACCTTCTCCTTGGTCATCGCCACTACACTCATCTCTTGCCCCTGACTCTCTAGATGTTCTGGTGTGCTGCTGGTGTCTTTCATGGTGAAGGCTGATGCAAAGTATCTATTCAGTTCCTCCACCATTTCCTTGTTTCCCCATCACTAGGCCTAGGAAATTGAATACTTACTTGAATGAAACAAACTTGTAGGATTACACTGGATTGTGCAATGGGAAGCCAGCATGGAAATGAGCTGAATGGCCTTTTCCGTTGTCTTAAATGACTCCATGATAGCGGCTGATAGCTTGGACCTTGAAATACAGAGTAAAATTTCATAATTTTCCTATGATCCCCAAACATGAAGAATTAGTAATCAGTGGGGGACATGATTCAACCACAAAAGGACATAGATGGGCTAGCAGAATAGACAGACAACTGGGAGATGGAATTTAATATAAGTGTAAGGTGATGCATTTTGTTGGGAGAGTAATGGAGAAACAGTGTAGACTGGATAGCACAGTTCTAAAGCACGTGAAGGAACAGAGGGCCTTAAAGTGCAGGTACGTCGATCTGTTAAGGTGGCAGGACATAATGAGAGAATAATTAGGAAAGATTATGGGGTCTTGGGCTTCATAAATAGCAACATTGAGTACAAAAACAGGAAAGTTTATATAAAGCTCTTGTTTGACCCCAATGAGAGTATCACATTCAGTTCCGATCACCACATCTGAGGAAGGATGTAAAGGTCCTTGAGAGAGTGAAGAGGAGATTTACCAGATCACAGAATTGCCACAGAGTGGAAGCAGGCCATTCTGCACAAACCCTCTGAAGAACATCCCACCCAGCAGCACTCCCACCTCACCCACTCTGTAACCCTGCATTTCCCTTGACTAATCCACTTATTCTGCACATCCATAAGCACTATGGGCAATTTAGCATGGCCAATCCACCTAACCTGCACATCTTCGGACTATGGGAGGAAACTGGAGCACCCGGAGGAAACTCACACAGATACAGGGAAAATGTGCAAACTCCACACAGACAGTCACCCTAGGGTGAAGTCAAACATGGCTCCCTGGGGCTGTGAGGTAGCAGTGCTGACCACTGAGCCACTCTGCCACACAGATGGTTCCACAGATGGGGAGGTTTAGATACAAGGTTAAGTTATAAAGCTTGGAGTTGTTCTTTCTGGAGCAAAGATGTTTGAGAAGAGATTTGTTATGAGATTATGACAGGCTTAGATCATTTGAACAAAAAAAACCTCTTCTCATTAATGATGATATAAGGACTTGGGATACACATTTAAGATTTTGAACACAAGATGTTGGTTGGGGAGATGTGAGCAAGAACTTCTTTATTTAGCAGAGACTCATTACTCACAGAATGATGGAAGCAAAAAAACCCAATGATTTGAAAAGGAAATTAGATAGGCACTTGAATGAAACAAACTTGCAGGAGTACACTGGACTGCACAGCATGGAAATGGGCTGAATAGCCTTTTCCATTATCTCAAATAACTCTATGAGATGGGTAGGGGCCAACGATGCTGATTGTGCTTTTTGTGTTCCCTACAGCAATCGATTCCTCCTACCTATTAGACAACACACCCCATTGCCATTTGCGTCAACATCAATAACCGCCTATGAAGTACAAACAGGACATGGCTAACATTGAAGAATCATGGTGAATTCCACAAACCTCATTTGAATCTTATTTTCGCTTTCGCACAAGTTTATTTAGCAACTCCTGCGAACTGCAACTTGCTGTGTGGCAGGTTTGGTTCAAATTGCATCACTTGAGCTTTGAGCAGTTACTGTTAACAAAAAATAACAAGCACATCATCCCCTCTGGAGCCACAGAACAAGCAGATGTCGTTAATTCTGTGCAGCAGTGAAAATTCACAGCTAGCAATTCGTCCATATGCCTTGACAGCATTTCAATGACATACTAGTTCACATCAACTTTGTACCAATGCCAACAGAGTGATTTAGTTAAGACATTGACAAAAGGTAGCTGAAGCAACGGAGCCCAATTAATTTACTTTCAATTTCAACCACTGACTGGTTTTGGAGCCAAAGCTTGCTCAGCAGGTGAGCAAGCTAAAAAGGAAACCTAGAGCCAGTACCAGAGCTGTTCCTCACATTGAGGGAAATATAGAATGCCAATCTTCACAATATAAAAGCTCTGAGGCTGCAACAGATGGCTCCTCAAATAGGCTTATTCAAATGTGGACTCCATGCTGTGGGGAAAAAGGCATTTATATTTGTGTGCTGTAATGGTCACACACAAAATGGACCCTTACCTCACTAATAGCCTCCTCTGTTTTCTGCAAATGAATAAAATGTATTATACCAATGAATTGGTCATATCTTTGCTTCAGGTTTGTGTGTGTATGCATAATGTGTACTTGACATGTCAATAAAGAAATGAATATTGCATTTGGACAGCAGTGCAGTTTTCATGTATCACTCAACATGGCAGAAAACATATTCTGTTAACCGTTTCATTACTTGCAGGCACATCTGGTGGTTGTGAAGTGTACATGTCTCAAAATAGCCAGGGAATGAAAACCATCTGGAAACTGTAGAGAAACATTGAATGTTGATGTGCCTTTACAGATGGGCAGAGATGGTCTCACACTCATAAAACCTTAGATGTATCCAGGGGGAGTTCAGATAAGGTTCCAGCCACATTCTCTGTTTTGATGTGAATCACTAACCCCACAGACTGATGTGTTGGACAGGGGGAGAGAGACTGTGAGATATCAAGACGAATCTTCTTATGAAACTCTAAACAACCAGTTGAGAGAAGAATGCTTGATGTAGCTATTTTGTGTAATTATTGTAATTGATGATTTGTTTCATGGAAAAATGATATAGACGGGGAGCTGTGTTAACCAAATCAATCCATCAATTTTATCTCTCGCTCCCCCACTGACTCAGCTGGTGAGGCTAGTGAGTAATCAAGTTCCACAGATCAGGAGGGTCTGGATTTGATCCCTGTATCACGCAGGTTAAAATGATCTCAGTACAGGCAGAGTTGGGAGAGTGCTGCCCAGACTCAGTGCCCCTGGACCTAGAAGAGCAACATTAGCTGTAGCTCAATTGGTAGCAAATATGCTTTTAAAGTCCTGGGTCCCAGCCCCAGGTCAGGGCTTGAGGAGAAAAATGAAGTCTGTCATTCTATGCAGTGCTGAGAGGGGTAGTGTAGTGTTGGAGTTGCTGTCTTTTGTATCAGGCCTTAAACCAAGGTCCTATCTATCTCTTCAGGTGGACGTTAACAGATCCCATGGTGCTATTTTGAAGATGAGCAGGGAATTATCTCAGGTGGCCTGGTCAATATTTATCACAGTTACAGGTTATCCTGTCATTAGCACATTGTTGTATCTCTACATCGTGGAGTTAGAATGCCAGTTCTTCGCCACCTCCTCCTGTCTCCCCTTGGACCATGGCCCCACCATTAAACATTGTGCCCACAGCGGTCACTAATCTCATTGTATCTGGTGATCTTCCTTCCCTCAGCCTCCAAAATCAGTCTTCCAACACCATATAGCCCGCTCCTATCTTCTTCCCAAAATCCACAAACAGGACCTACTGCATGGCAGGCCCATTGTCTCTGCCTGTTCCTGCCCCGTGGAACCTATCTCTGCTTACATTTGCTCAGTTTTTTCTCCCCTTGTCCAGTCTCTTCCCACTTATGCCCATGGTTCTTCTGACACTTTACATCTGTTTCAGAGTTTCCAGTTTGCTGCCATAAGCTGCTTCCTCTTCACTATGGACGTGTAATCCCTTGACACATCTATCCCCCATCCGGATGGTCTCAGGGATCTTCACTTCTTCCTAGAAAAAAGTGCTGAACTGTTCCCATCCACAACCACCCTCCTCTGCCTGGCTGAGCTCATCCTCACTTTGAACAACTTCTCTTTTAACTCCATTCACTTTATTCAGATCAGGGAACTGGCCATGGTTACCTGTATGGTCCACAGTTTTGCCTGTCTCTTTGTGGAGAATGTGGCACATTCCTTGATTCAGTTCTACTTTGGCCCCCACCCATAACTCTTCTCTGGTACATCAATGGCATCATCTGTGCTGACTCCCTCTCTCGTTTGGAATTGGAAAATTTTATCAATTTCACTTCCAATTGCCACCCCATTCTCACCTTCCTCTGGTCTATCTCTCACTCCTTCCTTCCTTTCCTTGTCATTTCTGTTTCCATTTGTGAAGACAGTCTGGGCACCAGATCCAGTAAAAACCCACTGATTCCCAGTTACCTCAACCATATATTCACACACTCTGCTTCCTGTAAAGACTCCATTCTCCCAGTCCCTTCATCTCTGTTGCATCTATGCTGTTGTCTGCAGAGGGGCCTCAGAAATGTCCTCTTTTTTTCCTTAAATGTGGATGTCTCCACCACTATACAGGGCCCTTAGCTGTGTCCAAGCCATCTCTCACACTCCAGCTCTCAACCCCTCTCTTTCCTCCCACGATACTGACTGGTCCCCCAGCCCTCAACTTCCAACTCACCAGCATCCACATCCAAAGGATTATTAACAGGCATTTACACCACCTTCAGTGGGATGGCGCCACCAGATGCATATTCCCCTCTCCTCCCTTGTCAGTCTTCTGCAAAGACCATTACCTCGAAGGGACCATGGTCTACTCCTCCTTCACTCCCAACACCTCCCCACATCTCCAAGGCACATTCCACTGCAATCGCAGTACGTGTAACACCTTCCTGTTTACTTCCTCCCTCCTCACTGTCCAAGGCCCTGGACACACCTTCCACATGAAGCAATAATTTACTGCACTTCACGCAATCTAGCCTATTGTATACCTTACTCACAATGTGGTCCTCTCTACGCTGGGGAGACGAAATGCAGACTGGGCAACTGTTTTGCAGAACACCTATGTTCCGTCTGCAAAATTGACTCTGAGCTTCCTGTTTCCTGCCACTTCAACACATCGCCTTATTCCCTGGCCAACGTCCATGTCTTGGGCTTGCTGCAGTGCTCCAGGGAAGCTCAGTGCAAGCTGAAAGAACAGCACCTCATTTTCCGCTTGGGGACACTGCAGCTTTCAGGAGTCAATATCAAGGTCAATATTTTTAGGGCCTGACCACCTTCTTCCATGTCCATTAACCACTCCCACCCCCCAGGCTCTGTCAACATATGGCCTGCTTTCAGCACAGCCAGGCCATTTCACTTAATTATTGTCCGCATTATAAGCTTTTCTCCTTCCCTGGCTTACTGTGATTGATCCCTTCATTTACCTAACCATCTTTACATTCCTCTGGGGTGTGTGTCCACACACACACACACACACACAGCTCCTGTCTTCAGCATATATTGTAGAATCCCTACAGTATGGAAACAGGTCCTTCGGCCTAACAAGTCCACATCGACCCTTACAGCATCCCACCCAGACTCCTCCCCCATAACCCACCTAATCTACACATCCCTGAACACTACGGACAATTTAGCATGGCCAATCCACCTAGCCTGCACATCTTTGAACTGTGGGAGGAAACCGGAGCACCCGGAGGAAACCCATGCAGACACGGGGAGAATGTGCAAACTCCACACAGACAGTTGCCCGAGGGTGGAATCAAACCCGGGTCCCTGGCTTTGTGAGGCAGCAGTGCTAACCACTGAGCTGCCATATATTGCCTTTTCCTAGAAACTGTCAGTTACAAAAAAGGGTCACTTGACCTGAAACATTAACTTTTCCAGAGCTTTCTCTCCACAGATGTTGCCGGACATGCTATTTCTCCAGACATTTCTGTTTTTGTTTCAGATTTCCAGCATCCACAGTTCTTCAGCTTTTCTTTCATGTTGTTGTTTCTGGGAGTTTTCTGGGTGCAAATTAGTTGCCAAATTTCTCATAAGACCAAAAGACGTAGGAGCAGATTTAGCCCATTAAGTCTGCTCCACCATTTAATTATGGCTGATATGTTTCTTGATCCCATTCTCCAGCCTTCTCCCTGTAACCCTTGATCTCCTTACTAATCAAGAACCTGTCTATCTCTGTCTCAAATACAATGAATTATTTGGCTTTCACACCATTCTGTGGCAATGAGTTCCATAGGTTCCCTACCCTCTGGCTGAAGGAATTCTTCCTCATCCCTGTTCTAAAGGGTCATCCCCTCACTTTGAGGCTGTGCCCTCAGGTCCTTGTCTCTCCTACTAGTGAAAATATCTTCTCCATGTCCTATGTACATGTACTATGTCTTTAAGAGATATATTTTGTCCTTTTCTTTTAACGAACAAAAGTGAAATATAGGTGCTGAGCAGCATGCTCAAACCTTTTAAAGTAAACAACCTGTGAAGCCTTGTTTTTTTTTTAAAGTTGGAACAATAGAAGTAGCCTGAATGGGTGGGCTCAACCTCCCACACAACTGAGATTTTTACTTTTAACTTTCTGCAGTTGCCGGGGTCTTGAAGCTGGATGTGGAAGCTCTTATCCCTGTCTTTGTTACGGCTAAAAGCTGGGGATCTCTTTCTGCTGTTCGAATCGCATGTGAGACAATTTGTTTTACGGAATTTGCCTTTGCTAAGGATGTATTTATGGGATATTACTATATTGGAAGAATTAATTAGTAGTAGTTAATATATATTTGTTGTTAAGAGTCTCGATAGAGTTCGATTTAAGCCAATTATTTTCGTTTCTTTTTATTCTGACTGTGTTTTAACTGTAGTGTAAAATAATGTGTGTTTTTCTTAAAGTTGAATAGTTTGACCAATTGAATTTTATCTGGAATGCACTGCTTGGCACTAACCTTTAAAATAAGTAAAAGTGAGGGTCTACGCTGTCTTCTTAAGATAGTTAGAGGGAGTTTTGTCTGCTCCATAGCACTGTAAGTTTCATCCTTCCAAACTCCATTGGAGTACAGATCCAGAATTCTCAACCA
Organism: Ginglymostoma cirratum; assembly: GCA_024137785.1. NCBI lineage: Eukaryota > Metazoa > Chordata > Chondrichthyes > Orectolobiformes > Ginglymostomatidae > Ginglymostoma > Ginglymostoma cirratum. Next base: position 42,273,101 of record JAHRHZ010000021.1, read on the forward strand.
CTCCTCATTTGACATGCCCTTCGTCCCTGGGATCATTCTTGAAAACGTCCACTGGACTCCCTCCAATGCTAGCACATCTTTCCTTAGATACAGGGCCCAAAACTGCTCACAATTTTCCAAATGCAGTCTCAACAGAGCCTCATACGACCTCAGCAGAACATCTCTGCCCTTGCATTCTAGTACTCTGGAAGTGAATGCTAATATTGCATTTGCTTTCCTAACTATTAACTGAACCAGTATTTCTTTGTTCCCCATTACTACTCGTCTGGCCTCATTTTCCAGCATCCAATATCCACTCTTACCTCTCACTGACCTTTTATACATCTGAACAAACACTCACACAATTTTCTTTTACGTTACTAGCTAGTTTACCCTCATATTTCATCTCTTCCCCTTATTGCTTTTTCAGTTATCTGCTGTTTTTTAAAAATGTCATCCCATTCCTCTGGCTTCCTTCTAGTCTTCACCACATTGTATATCTTTACTTTTCCTTTTATGCTGTTCCTGACTTCCCATGTCAAGCCTGGTTGTCTTGTTTTCTCTTTAGTATGTTTCTTCTTCCTTGAGATGAATTTCTTCTGTGTCTCCTACATTACCCCCAGAAGCACCTGCCATTGCTGCTCCACCATCTTCCCTGCTAAGCTCCCCTTCCAATCAACTCTGGCCAGCTCCTCTTTCTAGTTACCTTTACTCAACTGTAATAATGTTACTTCTGATTCCAGCTTCTCCTGCTCAAACTGCCGAGTGAATTCTATCATTTTATGGTCACTGCTCCCAAGGGGTTCATTCATCTTCTGCTCCCTCATCAAGTCTGCCTCATTATACATCACTAAACACAAAATTGTCAGTTCCCAGTGGGATCTACAAGCTGATCCAAAAATAATGTCATTGACATTCCATGAATTCTTTTTCTTGGGATCCATTACAAACCTAATTTTCCTAGTCCACCTGCATATTGAAGTCCCCGATGATTTTTATAATAGTACCATTCTTACATGTCCCTTCTAGCTCCTGATTTATTTCCTTCCCCGCATCCTGACTATTGCTAGGAGCCCTGTACTTAACTTTCATCATGATCTTTGTTGCTTTTCGGCTCCTCAACTCTACCCACGTAGATTTTACACCTTCTGACTCTACATCACTTGACATAGATTTAATTTTCATTTCTTCCTAACAAGGCAACACCGGTCTCTCTGCCTGTTCTTTTGATAGGACACATATCCTTGGATATTTAGTTCCCAGCCTTGATCCCCTTGCAGCCATGTCTCTGTGATACCCACAACATCATGCCTGCCAATTTCAGTCTGCGCTACAAGCTTATTTACTTTATTTTGTAAGTACAGCACCCTCAGTCATAAGTTCTGAGCCCCCCCTTTCATAGGTGCCCCCTTATATCTTGTGCTTGAAGAAGGATTCCTGACACTTTCCACACCTTCTGTCCCATTACTTGATCTGAAAATGCTAATAACCTCTACTGAGCTCTCCCCTTCCTTTAACTTATCCATAATTTTTCATGCAACTGAACCCACCGCTGCTCCACTATTTGAATTAAAGTCTTAGTCTCAGCCTGAGTTATGTGATTCAGGACACTGGTCCCGGCATGATTCAGGTGGAACCCTTCTCACTCCTTCTTGACTGTCACAGCTCACTCATCTGACAACAGTGACTAAACTTCACGACATATTTAATTGTCTGTTAATCTGGGTATGAAGGTCAGGCAAATTGGGAAACTCTGCATTCTTTGTAAAATCTTTAACGTTTGTGACGACTCTAGCAATACAGGAGCTTGCTTTCCAGTGCACCAACCCCAGTGAGTCATGTCATGATGTAACAACAACAGTCATGTGTTAGAGTCTGAGACGAAAGCTGTAATAACCTGTCCAAAATAGAGATGTACTTACGTAGAAGTGTATAGTGTACTATGTGTAAATAAAGGAGTTTTGATGAAGCCCATGGGAATCAGAGCTTAGCCATTGCTAGTTACAGGGAAACCTTCCTGATATAGAACAGGACACAAGTAACCCAAAAAAGACATCTAAATATTATTCAAAGTGGAACCAATCCACAAACCATGGTAGCAGCTTTGGAAACACCAATCTAACAGCCATAGAAAATCAAAAGAAGACTACTTCAAAGACTTGGTGAAAGACAAACTCAGAATTGGTAGTGATTTTAGCACCAGTTGACCAAACACTGACCCTTCCATTTGCAGACCTCAAGGGTCTACCCAAAGGCTAGCAGTTGGAGTCGTGGAGAAAGCAATTCTGGAGATATTGAACAGCACTGGGTTTGTATTGCGAAGAGCAGAAACACAAGGTTAGTACACTCCTGTACGCAGTGAAGTGCATTGCTAATGATGTTCCCACTTTTATTGCACGATTGGTTGGCTCTCCATGAGATTGGAATCTTTACGGTCAGTCAAGGAGAAGGCAAATTCAAGAAATGTTTCAGGCTCAGACTTCAAAGTAATATTATTTATTACACATTTATACTAACTACTACTGTACATAATAATCCATAGAAATAACAAGATCTCACATTAAGAAAGAACTAATCTATCTACTCAAGTGTTCATGTCTGTGTTGTAGTCTGGTCTGGTGCTGAGTTCCAGAGTGTTCCAGCTAGGTATCTAACACTACCCATTCTATGGTAATTATACTCAGTGATGTGCAGTTCCATGACATTCTTGCAAAGTTTGAGGGACCGACCTTTTAAATCCTCAGAAATAACTATTCCTAGTTCTACGAGGAATGTGAGGGCATTAGATGCAGCCATTTCTACAAAATGGCAACACAACCTCAAGAAAGCCTTTTCCAGGACCTTTCCTTTCAAGTTTTGCAGGGATAACTTCTTGGCTCTAATTTCTTAGTTTTGTGTGTGGGTTCAAATTGCAACAAGAGCCCCTCAACCGGATCTTGGACAAGGCCCCAATTCATTACATTGTATATGCATTACCCCAAACTGTTAAACTCCTGAGTGTGGAGGGATGAAGTGACTCTCTTTCTTTGTTTAATGCCCTCCTTAGTTTGTTGTGACAAGTTTAATTTGAAAAGAATCCCTTCTCCTGCAAATACCTTTCCCCCAGACTGAAATATTCTCAACTCGTTTGGTTTTTAAAGCAGCCAATTTAACCAGGCTTTCTTGAAGTAACATAAACTATAAGTTCATTCATTACTGCATGTGAGAAGAAATAAAACTGCCACACAAAAACAAAGATTAGAGAAATGCGTAAGACTACATTGCAGCCAGTATTGGGTTGCACCCATAATAATGACATTGCAATTGAATTTTTGAGATTCTTAGCTTTGAAGGTTGGTCAAAGTTTCTTTGTCCAGCTTCTTCTTTTAAACTGTTTTGTGGCACTCAGAGTGAAAGAGGGTCTTCCTTTTTGCCTACCTACTTGTTAGCTTATTGCTAGCATGCAACATGGTTGTAACCGGGGATAGTTCTTCGACTGTGATCATCACGGTGATGTGGAGGTGCTGGTCTTGGACTGGGGTGGACAAGGTCAGAAATCACACGACACTGGGTTATAATCCAACGGGTTTATTTGAAAACACAAGCTTTTGGAGCTTCATTCTTTCTTAAGGTGCTAGTGAGAGAGGTGGTATCAGACATGGAATTTATATGTTAAAGATCAGTGGCGGGACCTTTTGATCTTTTACTTATAAATTCTATGTCTGATACTACGTCTGCCACTAACACCTGAAGATGGAGTGAAGCTCTGAGAGCTGGTGTTTTCAAATGTGCCTGTTGGACTGTAACCTAGTGTCATGTGATTTCTGACCATCACAGTGAGTAAACACTTGAACCCAGGTGACTACACGTGACAGTATTCAATCCCACAAGCATCCTTCAGCAGAGTTGAAACTGTCCTTTTAAAATGCTTTCATTGTGTATTCTTTAAAGGGAAAAATAAACACAATATAGACCTGTAGTTTGGGACATAATCTGTAGAGGATAGTTTGTTGTTCAGCAGGGATTATTAGACCCTCATTATCTTTGTAGTCACAAGAGATCTCAGTTCAGTCTGTTTGAAGTTTCATTTGTGCATTAGATGTTATATTCAATTGATCTCTTTCTCTCTCTCACTCTAGACAGCCACTTAATTTACATCTGCAGCCAATCTTGGCCATATCGCCTAACTTTAAAATGTTCACAATAGTTTGTGGTTCTGACTCAGCATTGAAATAATGTTGGTCAATCTTCAATAGTAATCTACCAGAACTAAGTGTGTCTTCAATTTGAAACCAAATCAACGTATTGCCAGTGCCTTCCAGGCCCTTTCTGGAAATTTGAAGATACTAATACTTCTGTTGGTACCTGACCATTGATAGGACATGGTAACAAAGCAAGATAAAATTTTCCATTTGCATTGAAATGTATGGCACCATTCAGACTGTTACATTCTAGCTCTGCCTTTTTCAATTTCAAAGTGTCTGTTATGAAGTCATTTTAGGATGTTTTGCCACGCACAGACACTGGTATAAATAGAGTCATAGAGTTGTACAGTGTGGAAACAGACCCTTCGGTCCAACTCATCCATGCCGAGCAGATATCCTAAATTAATCTAGTCCCATTTACCAGAGTTTGGCCCATATCCCTCTAAACCCTTCCTATTCATTATACCCATCGACATACCTGTTAAACATTGTAATTGTATCAGCCTCCACCACTTCCTCTGGCAGCTCATTCCATCCACGCATCGCCCTCTACATGAAAAAGTTGCCCCTTAGGTTCCTTTTAAATCTTTCCCCTATCACTTTAAACCTGTGTCCTCTAGTTTTGGACTCGGTCACCCTGGGGAAAGGATGTTGGCTATTTACTCTATCCATGCACCTCATGATTTTATAAACCTCTATAAGGTAATCCCTCAGCCTCCGATGCTCCAGGGAAAATAGCCCCAGTATATTTAGCCTCTCCCTATAGCTCAAACCCTCCAACCCTGGCAACATCCTTGTAAATCTTTTCTGAACACTTTCAACTTTCAAACATCCTTCCTGTAGCAGGGAGACCAGAATTGTATGCAGTGCTCCAAAAATGGCCTAACCAATGTCCTGTATAGCCACAGCATGACCTCCCAACTCCTATACTCAAAGCACTTACCAATAAAGGCAAGCTTACCAAATGCCTTCTTCACGATCCTATCTAACTGTGACTCCACTTGCAAGGAGCTATGAACCTGCACTCTGAGGTCTTTTTCTTCAGCAACTACTCCCTGGAACTTACCATTAAGTGGAAAAGTCCTTCCATGATTTGCTTTTCCAAAACGCAGCAGCTCCCATTTATTTAAATTAAACTCCATCTGCCACTCCTTGGCCCATTGGCCCATCTGATCAAGGTCCTGTTGTACTCTGAGGTAACCTTCTTCACTGTCCACTATACCTCCAATTTTGGTGTCATCTGCAAACCGTTCCTCCTATATTCACATCCAAGTCATTTATATAAATGACAAAAAGCACTGATTTTGTGGCACACTGCTGATCACAGGCCTCCAGGCTGAAAAGCAACCCTCCACCACCACCCTCTATTTTCTACCTTCGAGCCAGTTCTGTATCCAAATGGCTAGTTCTCCCTGTATTCCGTGTGATCTAACCTTGTTAACCAGTCTACCATGAGGAACCTTGTCGAACAAAGAACAAAGAGTTCTTTGAGGAAGTGACCAAGTTGATAGATGAAGGAAGGGCTGTAGATGTCATCTACATGGACTTTAGTAAGGCGTTTGATAAGGTTCCCCATCGTAAACTAATGGAGAAAGTGAAGTCACATGGTGTACAGGGTGTTCTAGCTAGGTGGATAAAGAGCTGGTTGAGCAACAGGAGACAGAGAGTAGTAGTTGAAGGGAGTTTCTCGAAATGGAGAAAGGTGACCAGTGGTGTTCCACAGGGATCAGTGCTGGGGCCACTGTTGTTTGTGATATACATAAATGATCTGGAAGAGGGCATAAGTGGTCTGATCAGTAAGTTTGCAGATGACACGAAGATTGGGGGAGTAGCAGAAAGCATAGGGGATTGTCAAAGAATACAGGTCAATATAGATAGACTGGAGAGTTGGGCGGCGAAGTGGCAGATGGAGTTCAATCCGGGCAAGTGTGAGGTGATGCATTTTGGGAGGTCTAATTCTAGAGCAAACTATACTGTAAATGGAAGAGCCTTGGGAAAAGTTGATGAGCAGAGAGATCTGGGAGTTCAGGTCCATTGTACCCTGAAGGAGGCTGCACAGGTGGATAGAGTGGTCAAGAAGACATATGGTATGCCTGCCTTCATCGGACGGGGTATTGAGTATAAGAGCTGGCAGGTCATGTTAAAATTGTACAAGACTTTGGTTCGGCCGCACTTAGAATACTGTGTACAGTTCTGGATGCCACATTACCAAAAGGATGTGGAAGCTTTGGAGAGGGTACAGAGAAGGTTTACGAGGATGTTGCCTGGTGTGGAAGGTGCTAGCTATGAAGAGAGGTTGAGTAGGTTAGGATTGTTTTCATTAGAAAAAAGGAGATTGAGGGGGGACCTGATTGAGGTCTTCAAAATCATGAAGGGTATAGACAGGGTTGATAGAAATAAGCTTTTTCCCAGGGTGAGGGATTCAATAACGAGGGGTCACGCGTTCAAGGTGCGAGGAGAAAAGTTTAAGGGGGATACACGCAGAAAGTACTTTACACAGAGGGTGGTAGGTGCCTGGAACGCGTTGCCAGCAGAGGTAGTAGAGGCACGCACGGTAGATTCATTTAAGGTGCGTCTGGACAGATGCATGAGTAGGTGGGGAGCAGAGGGATACAGATCCTTAGGAATTGGGCGATAGGTTTAGACAGTGGATTTGGATCGGCACAGGCTTGGAGGGCCGAAGGGCCTGTTCCTGGGCTGTAAGTTTTCTTTGTTCTTTGTTCTTTGAACACCTTACTGAAGTCCAAACAGATCACATCCACTGCGCTGCCCTCATCAATCTTGTTTGTTACTTCTTGATAAAACTCAATTAAGTTCTTCCCCTCCCTCATTTCTGATGAAGGGTCGAGGCCCAAAATGTCAAGCTTTCCTGCTCCTATGATGCTGCTTGGCCTGCTGTGTTCATCCAGCTCTACACCTTGTTATCTCTAAGTTAGTGAGACACGATTTCCCGTGCACAAAGCCGTGTTGACTATCCCTAATCAGTCCTTGCCTTTCCAAATACATGCAAATCTCTTCCCTCAAGATTCTCTCCAACAACTTGCCCACCACCAAAGTCAGGCTCACCAGTCTATAGTTCCCTGGCTTTTCCTTACCATCTTTCTTAAACAGTGGCGCCACGTTAGCCAACCTCCAGTCTTCCGGGATCCTCACGTGTGGCTATCGATGATACAAATATGTCAGCAAGGGCCCCAGCAATCTCTTCCCTCACTTCCCACAGAGATCTAGGGTACACCTGATCAGATTCTGGGGATTTATCCACTTTTATGTGTCATAATACATTCAGAATCTCCTCCTCTGTAAAGTGGACATTTTTCAAATTGTCGCTGTTTATTTCCCCACATTCTCTACATTCCATATCCTTCTCCAATGTAAACATTGATGCAAAATACTTGTTTAGTATCTCCCTCATTTCTTGTGGTTACTCACATAGGTGGCCTTGTTGATCTATAAGGGTCCCTATCCTCTGAGGTCATTTACCAATAGGTCTTCTACACATGTTAATTGTTGATTCTGTTTATTATACCTCTTCTGAATTTGATCTACTGAACAAGACTACTGTTCTACGCAGATAATTTGACATTTATGCGCATAATGTTGAATTTCTCTGTGTTTCTCCTTAGTTGCTGATGGTGAATTGGTAAGTGCAGTAGAAAAGTTTTTTCTTCGTTCATAAGAACTATGTCTCCCTTGTCAGTCTGATCCACTACAACCCTTGATTGTGCATCAGCCGTAATCTGTATATTTCCCGTGACCTAGACTAACATGTAGTGAGTTCTCATTAATTTGAGCCTGCACATCTGTATCAACAATGACATTCTTGAGATTTCCTTTGACCCTTTAATGTGACTAGTGACTTATAGTCAATTTTACCCTGAAATCTCAATCTCATGAGATAACCTGCAAATCTTTTGCACTCCCACGTAATATCTTTTCAATTACAACATAACTCTGTTCAGTTTCACTCAATGCTATTGAAATGAAGTATACAACCTTCCCAGTTCCATCATGCTGAACATGAATGAGAACTGCAGCTAATCTCGTGGGTGAGGCATCCACAGATTCTACCGTAAATAAGCCTGTATTATAGTGAGCGAATACCTCTGAGGAGAACAGCTTCCCCTTAATCTTCTGGAAAGCTGTAGTCTTTTCCAAACTCCAGACCGTTGATGGTCATTCTTCAAAAGCTCCTTTTATGGGTTCAATGAGACTTAAGGATTAACTTTCCCACATGTCTTATGAACCCTAAGAAGTGCTGTATGTCATTTACACATTTGGTAGCCCTCCAGAATCTACTGCAATACCTTGCTCCTGCATTACCTGTCCCAAATAAAGGGTGATTTTATTGTCTGAGAATTGATACTTCTCATTGAATGTAAGACCTGCATTTGCAATGCTCTTAAAATTTCTCTAACTATATGGTCGTACTCCTTGCTAGGAAATTATATATATGACAAATAATACCTCGTTTGCTTTCAAGAATCCTTGACATCAGTCTTTGAAAGATTTCCAGTGCAGACAAAATTTTGGAAGGCAAATGATTAAAATAGGATCATCTAAATGGCAAAATGAATGTACTGTAATCACGACTTGTAATTTATGGTTATTTGCTAGACCTGCTATTTGCATCCGATTTGGTAAAAAATTTACTTCTGGCTAATTTGGCCAATTTGCCGAAAGTGGATGAAAATCTCTTGGCACCCCTTAGTTCAGTTGAATGTTATCCTTGGACAGACTTAGTTCTCCATTTGGTTTGGGAACTGTTACTAGTCCTGAGCACCATTGTTTATGGCACTGGTGATAAGGCCCTGCTTTTTAAAGTAATGTTTAACAGAGTCCTCACTTTTCCTGTTAGTGGGTGAGGCACTTTCCTCAGAGTATGCAGACAGATGAGTTTAGCATGTTCTTGCAGAGTAATGTAAAACTCCTGTTTTACTTCTTCTAAGCCTTTGAATGTCTCTCGAAACTCTTGGCAAAATTCTCTTGCAGCATTGTACTTTCTAAGACACTGAGCTGAATATATGTGTTTAAATTGAGTAGTCATATGTTCTGGTTCTTCATTATATAGGGGGTCTCATTGATCTCTGCTCCTTTATTTTGTGGTAAATTGACCAGGTACATGAAGATCTCTGATCCCTGTACCTTGCAGATTGATGCTTGCAGGTTGAACACTCATTGAGAGCAGGCTGTTAGCCAGTATTGAAACAGGTACCCCTGTATCAAGTTTAAACTCTGTATTGAATCCTTTAATTTGTAAGTTAGTAGTCCAGAACTCCTACTAAATCTCTTTGTCTTCGCCGAAGAACATTGACCCACTTCTTAATGTTCATCCTCAATTTTTTGAACATTTTCCTTACCAAAAGATTTCCTTCTGTCAGAAATATTTCTCTTGGTGGGGCTTTTCCTTGGTTTCTGTGATGATGTAGGATGGGTGTGACCCTCTTTAATGCCTTTTACCAGCACCTTGGCACCTCTGATGTTGTTTTGCTATATCTTTTGAAGTGACCTACTTGTTCACATGGCTAACATCCAACTTGCCTCATTGGATATGTACTACATTTGTGGTGTTACGTTGAACCACACCTTGAACTTCCTAGCATTATCGATGACATTGCTTCCAATTTTTTTTGGAATCTTGGTTTGATTTTGCGTGGGTAACAATGCCACCTCAAGCCTACATATTCAACAATATCAGAAGAATTTCTGGCACTTCCATGAGAAATAGGTCAGTTCTGAGGCCTGATTTATCTGAGAGTAGCATATTGAATAACTTGCTACAGCATGAACTCCTTCCTTGACCACTTCCCACACCTATGTCAATGACCTTGTAGCAGCTTGGTCTTTAAGAATCCACATTCACAATTTGCTGCTAACCTGGAAAACTGTTAAAAATCAAGTGCAAAGGTTTTCAATTTGCTTCACTTGATTGCACTTGTCGCTGGAATCTTGATTAAACCTTACTTTTTCTATGACCAAGTTCTCTTTTGGATAGCCAAAGGACGTTTTTCTGTGGTGTATGAAAATATGACTCAATGACATGTGTTAACTGCCTTGACTAATGGTTTAAAGTTGGTAATACTTTCTCCTATACCTTGTCACATGGGAATGCCTTAGGCTGAGGCCCAATTGCATATAGGAATATACTGACCAGATGCCTCTGTGTACCACTTTGATCCTTCTTGTAGCTCTGGAAATGCCCTTTCCAGAGCTCCCACCCAATGCCTCACGTAGTCCTCAACATTTTCAAATTGCAGTGACAATAGCAATATCTCTACTGGAACTTCCATCCGGAATAATCACTGTACTACACTGACATTGGTAAGTTGTTGAACTATTTTTCTTCCTTTGGTAAAACAAACAAGGGCAGGATTTATACAACTAGAGTAGGGCCTTGTGTAGTGTTGTAGAACAGAGAGATCTAGAAGTTCAGATACATAATTGTTTGCAGTTTGCATCACATATAGGACAGAATGGTTAAGAAGGCATATATCACACTTGCCTTCATTGCTCACACCTATGAGTAGCGGAGTTGCCAAGCCATGTTGAAGTTGTACAGGATTTAGATGAGGCCTCTTCTGGAGTATTGTGTCCAGTTCCGGTCATCCTGTTAGATAGGAAGGACATTATCAAGCTAGAGAGGGTTCAGAAACTATTTACCGGGATTTTGTTGGAAATGGAATGTTAGAGTTATAGGGAGAGGCTGGAGGAGCTGGAAATTTTTTTGCGAGAACATAGGAGATTGAGGGCTGACCTTATAGAGGCTTGTAAAATCATGGGGGATATAAATTAGGTGAATATAGATTAGGTGTCTTTGCTCTAGGGTGGGTGATTTCAAACCTAGGGGGCATATTTTTAAGGTAAGAGGAGAAAGATTTAAAAAGGACATGAAGGGCAACTTTTTTACAGAGTTAACAAGGTGTAGAGCTGGATGAACACAACAGGCCAAGCAGCATCAGAGGAGCAGGAAAGCTGACATTTTGGGCCTAGACCCTTCTTCAGAAATTTTTACAGAGTGGTTTATTTGTGGAGTGAACTGCCAGAAGAAGTGGTGGATGTGGGTACAGTTACAATGTCTAAAAGATATTTGGATTAGTTCATGGATAGGAAATGTTAGCAGGGATATGGATCATGTCCAGGCGGGTGGGACTAGTTTAGCCTGGGATATGGGCAGCATGGACTGGTTGAACTGAAGGGTCTGTTTCCATGCTGTATGACTCTATGACTCAAAGTTTTCTAAATAACTCTACTTCTTCTTTGGAGTCTTCCTACTGTGATGACTTGTCTTTGAAAGCTTCGAGGATCTGTTCTGCCCTCCAGAGCTTTTCCTCTTATTTTCCTACATCTTGTAGACCATGATCTAATATAAATTTGACAATTTTGAAGTCTCCCTTGCTGCCGGCTTGCGTTATTATTTTGCCACCATGGTTTGAGACGTTGCTGCTATAGATTGTTATGTTTTTCTAAATATCTCTGAACATTGAGTGTCTACACATATATACCTAGAGGCTGCTCCCTTTTAACTGGGTTACCACTCTGGCTAACTAGCATCCCTTGTTTGTCCTTATCCAAAGTAAGGATCTCTCACTCTTCAGTATTGTAACATTCTCCAAATATTTACAACTGATTGAACAGAGCTTTCTAGTCCAAAAAGCTAGAGCTTTCTAGTCTCTGAACCTTCTCCTCAATTTCTCCTGACTGATCTCATCTCCTGTTCTATTCTCTTCTGTTCTTCCTGGCTGATATCAGAGTAACATCACTGGTTACATCATCCAAATTTGTACATTTCACTCTACTGTAGCGAGGAGGTCATTAATCTTTGACATTCTCTCCCCTAGGGAAGAGTGAAGGGCAGATGATTGATTATACTCAAGATTGAGTTAGACAGATATTTGATAAATGAGGGAGTCAGGGGTTATTGGGGTGGAGCTTGTGTATTCTGGGGAAGGCCACAATCAGATAAGCCATGATTGTTTTGAATGCCAGAGCCAGATTGATGCATACTGCTGTTCCTTTAAAGGTGTTACGATTATAAGAACACCATCATCTCTATTATTAAGCTGGAGAGGATTCAGAAGAGATTTACCAGGATGTTGCTGGGTATGGGAGGTTTGAATTATAAAGAAAGTCTGGATGGGCTGGGTCTTTTTTCACTGGAGCACAGGAGGTTGACGGGTGACCTTATTGAGGTTTATAAAATCATGATGAGTATAGATAGGGTTAATAGTAGGTGTCTTTTCCCTTGGATCGGGATTTCAAAACTGGGGGGCATATTTTAACGGTGAGAGGGGGAAATTTAAAGAAGACATGAGGAGTAAATTTTTTACACAGAGGGTGGTTCACATGTGGAGTGAACTTCCTGAGGAAGTGGTGCATGTGGGTATTACAACATTTAAAAGACATTTGGATAGGTATGTGAATAGGAAACGTTTGGAAGGATATGGGCCGGGACCATGCAGGTGGGACTAGTTTAGTTTGGGATTATGTTCGGCATGGACTGGTTGGACTGAAGGGTCTGTTTCCATGCTGTATGACTTGATGACTATGACTATGACTCTTAGTCATATTCAATCTTTTTTCATAGTTGCTGGTAAAAATCTTGGAATTGCACCCTAAACCCACCATGAGAGCACCATTACTACAATCGTCTATGTATATGAAGATCCAAAGCTGTTTCAGAGGGTAGCAAGGAATTGATGTTGGAGGTAGTTTTGCCAGCATTACATACGCTAAGAAAGATACAGATAATGAATGGTTAGTCAGACATGGTTCAGAAGTTATCACGTCCAAAAGTCAATGCCTTCAGGAGAGGAGAATGAAAAGGAAAAAGCTGACAGCAAAAGATGTGACACCCAAAGAAAGTCACCAATAATTCACAGGATGAAAAGTGATCAAAGCCTTGCACTGCAGGAAGCAGTTGATATCAGTGTTCAGGGACAGTACGATTAGGAAGATAAATTTTTATTGTCATTCCCAGGAACAGAACCAACAACAATCTGATATAGAATGTGTCTGTTGCAGTAGAAGACATTCTGACATTATTTTGACAATTTATCCTGTATTGTGTCAATGTGTCATGCTCCAGTCGCAATCGATGCCAATTTTAATGCTTTTCAATTTGTTATCACCTCTGGGAAATGAATGAAGCTGCCTGAAATCATTTTAATTGGAAACTAGAAACATCAGGAAGAGGAAAGGGAAGACATCAAAATAAGTCTGAGAATTAAACATGAGGCTCATTTATATTGAGCTTCCAATTCTAGCAGTCAAAGTAGAAGATTGTAGATACCAGCCCAGAAATTACTGGTGAAATAATTACTATAACTGCTTTTAAATTACCACCAACTTCCAATTCAATATTACTCTGGTGCTATTCTGGGGTTTCAGAGCCTAAAGAAAGGAAATCCTTAGAATTAAAATGTCGAACAATAATTAAAAAGGCCCCATGGTTTTCGGGGAGGTATACATCAGTGGAAAAAATATAGGCTAAACAATAGATAATTGAATTTGCAAAGGGGCCAGGGAAGACTTGCTGTCAAGATAATGAGCAGCAGCTTGTGAGAAGAGGAGAACCATTTTTCCACATTCAGATACATCAATAGAAGACTTTGACCCCAGTCCTACTTTTTTTAATCAGCCTGTCAGTGTTATTTAGCCACGTTCGATTAATCAACGGCCCAATCATTGACGGGTGCAATCAGTTTGAGCCAGGAGCTTTCATGTTCTGTTGCCCTCCGCAGTTTTTCTGGTTTCCTGATTCACTTTGCCACCACATCCAAAGAACCTGTTCAGTGTGAAGAATGTCAAATGTCTCATTTAAAAGGAAACCGTGTTTAATTTAGGACAGCAAACTGTAAATTAAGTCATGTGATCAAAGTGGTGAATTGTCTCTAACCAGACTGAGGAAAAAGGCTCGGTGCTGTTCTGCTAATGTTAATCTGTCTCGATTTGCACAGCCGACTGCAGCTATAACCCAAACGAAATGAAATGAAACTCATTAACTTACTAGGTGTATTATACATTTTGAATGTTGTCGGTGACAGATTTTTCTCCTTAAACTTGTAAATATCAGTGGAATGGGAACAGCAAGCTGGAAAGGAAGGAATGCTGCGATTTGAGAAAACAAAACCCCTATGGTACAAATTGGCAACATTTAAGAAAAGAAGAGTCCCGTTTTTATGTTTATTTGAAAACGCCGCATCCTAAAATCGGGAATACTGTAACTCAAATGCCAGTAATAATGAAAAATAAGGCTGAGACATAGTTCAACAGTACTTTCAGATGTTTTTACTAAGAAGGTGTTAATTGACATATATTCCCACAGGCACAATATTAATAAAATGAAACAAGCTATTTAATTATTCCAAACTGGATTTGATTGATTGAGATTGGGAGCTGCACATGAACCCTTGCGGAGATTGCTACATTTGATTCTGGTTCCAGACCTTGGTGCTGTCCATTTGCCCCCAGCAGGGTGTTTTACCTGATTCGGGAATGCTTGTGTTATCCTTCATAATATAATAAACTTGACCTGGATATCATGGTGTTGAAGAATCCAACAGAAATTTATTACAATCAACTATTTTGTATAAACCTAATATTCTACCAGCACGTAAGAGTCTGGATCAACATTAAGTTGTTAAGTTACACAGAAGCAGCCTTCTTACAGTAGAGTGCCACGCTTCAAGTGACCCCAGGGTAAGATGGAGTATGAAATCTTTAGATCCTAAGATCACATGCTATGATACAGTGATGAAGACATGAGCGTACCTCTTAAAGGTATACTGACAGACTAGTTGTGAGACCTAAAACACTACCTGGCCTAGAATGACATAATTTAAACTGGAAAGGAAGAAATGCTGATTAGTCCAAAGTGAAGGTGTGTAAGATTGAATGAATAAAAAAGCAGTCTGGCACTTGTGCACATAAGCAAAGTGGAAAGGCACCAAAAAGGATTGGAATATTTCCAGGATGATTGTCAGTCATGACTTTGATGGGAGACCAGCAGAAACGGCCAGAGGAACAGCAAAAAGATAATAGAGCTGATTTTTTTTTGCTGTTCTTCAGTTGATGCTAGCATAAGCAATTGGAAAGCCCTTACAGAAATTTAAAACCACCCTGCTCAACAAAAAATTGTCAGATAGGAAAACATACAACCACCGTCTAACTACTTCAGCTTGTATTTATAGCATTTGTTGAAATATTCAACATGTTAGTCAATTCTGGATGGGATTGTGTTAGACAGCATTTTAAATTATTGCATCTAAATGCATGGGTGAAATTCCTTGGGCTATTTATTTTGAAAAATTTAAC
The DNA here is from genome assembly GCA_024137785.1 of Ginglymostoma cirratum. NCBI lineage: Eukaryota > Metazoa > Chordata > Chondrichthyes > Orectolobiformes > Ginglymostomatidae > Ginglymostoma > Ginglymostoma cirratum. The sequence continues at coordinate 42,288,574 of JAHRHZ010000021.1, forward strand.
ATAAGTCATTTAATATTTTTACTAGAAAGCAGCCAGTAACTTTGAAATGAGCTGATTAATGGTTTCATAATGAGTGTCAATAAATGTTCCCTGCAGTCTTCTTACTTCCATAGAACCAGTGACATTTATCCTGCATGGTACACATTCACATAAATCTGTGAAACAACTTTGGCTCCTGTTATTCTGTTTGGAAGTGAATGATCTTGGGAACAGCTTAGAGCTAAATAGCAAAATCACTGTTCAAGAGGGCAGTAGCCCACGGGTTCACAACTTTCACACATTCTTCACAATCTTTTAGGGCTGGAATTCCAGCCTGGGAAGATCTCTGATCAGTGATTGGAAAATCAAGCGGAACCATATTGCCATCACATTTTATCAGCTCAGTAGGGAGGCAGTGGCCATATTTTCCACCACCCACTCCCTAACCCCCACCCCCTGACCCTCACCCTCTCCCATTCCCCAGACTCAAAGAGCTATGGAGGGGGAAATGACAGCCTACCTAGGTGTCCATGGTGACAGTCTCAAACAGGGGAGTTCTCTTGTATATGTTTGTTAGCGGCCTAATGCTGTTTTGTGACATTGCTCTAAAATATGGCATCACTTTGCAGAGTCTAAGGTATACATGCTTCTCTCTGTTTTTTGAATGCATCTGCAGCCTAACTGCCTTCACTCATAGAGTCATATAGCATGGAAACTGACCCTTCGGCCCAACCAGTCCATGCTGAATATAATCCCAAACTAAACTCTTCTCACCTGCCAGCTCCTAGCCAACATCTTTCAAACCTTTCCTAGTCCTGTACTTATCCAAGTTTCTTTTAAATGTTGTAACTGTGCCCACATTTGCCACTTCCTCGGGAAGTTCATTCCACACGCAAGTCACCCTCTGTGTAAAAATTTTGCTCCTCATTTCTTTTTAAAATCTCTCTTTGAGGTTGCCAACTAAGCAGTAAGCTTTTAGCTCTGGATCCAGGAAAAGCAGGAGAGCATCACAGCAACACTAATCCTCATAGACCATGCCGCCTCCAGCCCCTACCCAACAACAACCGTTGATCCACCTGATGAGGAACACACTCAGCAAGCTCTCCTCAAATGGCCATTTGATTCCAGCTGGTATCATCGTGTTAGAGTTTGAATGGCTCTCACCCAATCTCTCCCCCTGTTCTTCGTAAGTAAAGAGAACATGAATTGGTCCAGTCTCTGCTCCTACAATACAAACAAGTACTTGGTGCAGAAACAGAAATAAAGTTGCTGGAGAAGCTCAGCAGGTCTGGCAGTATCTGTGAAGGGAAAAATAGAGCTCATGTTTCAGGTGTGGTGACCCTTCCGCAGAACTGATGGTGGCTGGGAAAACGTCAGTTTATATGCAGAAAATAGAGAAGAGGGTGGGGTAGGGAGTAAACGATAGGATAGAGCCCAAAGAGAGAGAAAGACAGTTGGACAGACAAGGTAGTTGCTAACGATTAGGCTGGGAGGGTGAGTAGTTGTTAATGGGGACTGTTAGTGACTAACAACAGGTGGTATGAAATGGCAGGCTATGTGGTAACAAGGCCTGGTGTGTGGGGTAGGGGGCTGGGATACGGGAGAGTTTAGGCCCTAAAATTATTGAACTCAATAATCCTTGGAAAATAGGCGACAGGTTTAGATAGAGGAACTGGATCAGCGCAGGCTTGGAGGGCCGAAGGGCCTGTTCCTGTGCTGTAATTTTCTTTGTTCTTTGTTCTTTGTTCAATATTGAGTCCGGAAGGCTGTCAAGTCCCCAGGCGGAAAATGAGGTGTTGTTCCTCTAGCTTGCCTTGGGCTTCGCTGGAACACTGCAGCAAGACAGAGACAGAGATGTTGGCCAGGGAGTAGGGTGGTGCTTTGAAGTGGCAGGCAACAGGTAGTTCAGGGTTTTTTTTTGTGAACAGAACGTAGATGTTCTGCAAAGCGGTCACCAAGTCTACGCTTCGTTTCCCCAATGTAGAGTAGACCACATTGTGAGCAGCGAATGCAGTAGACTAGATTCTGGGAAGTGCAGGTGAAGTGTTGCTTCACCTGGAGGGTACGTTTGGGCCTTTGGATACTGGGGAGAGAGGAGGTAAATGGGCAGGTGTTACACCTTCGCCGGTTGGGGCAAAAAGCAGGTTCTTTTATCTGCCACAATTAGCTCTGAGGAATTTAAAAATCAATTACTTCCAATTTATCTGTCCATTCAGTTAAGTTAAGACATTTCAGAACAGTTTTTTGATAAAGTAATGAAGAGGGTTAATGAGGATAATATGCTGAGGCTATGTGCAAGGACTTCCAAAATGTGTAAAGATGTTTGGCATCGGATGTTGTGGCATGCCAGGGGAAGCTAGAAGAAATGTAAGAGGCAATTTGATAGACATGTTCAAAAACATCAAAATCTTGACAGAATAAATAAGGAAGAAACTGTTTCCAATGGCAGAAGGATTAGCAATCAGAAGTCTCAGATCTAAGATACTGGTAAAAGAACCAGAAGTGAGGTGAAGAAAAATTTAATTTCAACGTTGAGGTTGAATTCGGAATGTACTGACTGAAAGATTAATGGAGGCAGATTCAATTATCAAAGAGAATTGGATGAATAATTAAAAGAGAGAAGTTTAAAGGAGTATCAGTGAAGAGCTTGGGAGTGGAATAGATATGACAGTTTTATCAAAGTACCCTGGTAGGCAGAATGGGTCAGATGGTTTCCTATGCAGTATCATTTGATGGGTGACTTTATCCAGTTGAATAATCATTGCCTGAAATTGATGGAAAAGGTTATGAAACAGGTATTTCTTCAAAAGATTGCAGACTGAGATATGTAATTTATTTTCTGGTGAACTGTTAACAGGTAAAGGTTAGACAGACTGTCAGAATTTTTTCCGTTTATAAATTAATATTATTTAATAGTATACAACTTCAGAAAGCAGATGCCAGTAGCATTTGCTGTGCAAATTTCTCTGTGGGAATGCCTGAGAGATCAGAATCTCTTCCTGGTGACTCAGAAGGTTTATTATAGTTATATTTTAATGCTTTAGGCAGTGGTCCCTATCATGATATATTTTTGTCCAAATACATTAAGGTGTTGAAACTCAAGCTTGGGACTCGTAGGGCTGGAGGATTAAAAATGGATGTTCTGGAGGCAGTGCACTACACACGTCTGCTGTTATGACCACAGGGAAAATGAAGTATCCTCATGACTTTGATGTAAAGCCATATTAGAGGTGAAATAATTTACTGCCCATTAATGGGGACTGAGCAGCCATTGAGATAGTGGCAATGAGGATACTTGTAAGAACTGCCAGACTGAGGGCTCATTGGAGATAAAGCGATTGTTCATTTGGAATGCTGTTTATCATGTGGCATGTCATGTAGAGTAATAGACTAATTTGAAAATAGGATTCCATAAAAATCATTATCTCAACATTTAAACAAAAAGTTCTTAATACTTCCAATTTCTACACTTGGCTGGTGATGGAGGAGCTGAGTGGGTGTAATGTATTACTGGCCCTATATATATATATATAAATTTGATTATATTAATTAATATATTATGTTGATTTTAACTTACCACTGTATTAAAAATAAATGCACAAAATTAAAAAGATGGACTAATTTCTGCATACAAGTACTGCATAAATCATTCTTGAAGTTACGTATCTTGAATTTGTTCAACTTCTCCAGGGATTATCAAATGTCCGATTGAAAATGAGCCCAATTTCATCTTTCACACTTGTGGCTTTCCAACCTTGATGTAGTTTGTGCCAAGCTGGGGTAAAATATGCTCAAGTAGGGTATACAGAATCAGAGAATCATACAGCATGAAACAGAATTTTTGGTCCAACCAATCCATGCTAACCATAATCCCAAACTAAACTAGTCCCACCTGCCTGCTCCTGACCTATATGCTTCCAAACATTTCTTATTCATATACATAGACAAGTATCCTTTACATGTTGTCACAGTACTGCCATCCATCACTCTTATTCCACACACAAGCAATCCACTGTGTGAAAATATTGCTCCTTATGTCTTTTTAAATCTTTCTCCTCTCACCTTAATAATATTCTGCCTAGTCTTGAAATCCCCCACCCTAGGGAAAGGACACTTGCCGTTCGCCTTATCTTTACTCCTCATGATTTTATAAACTTCTGTAATGTCACCCCTCAACGTCCTACCCTTCAGTCTTAACTCCCAGAATCGGATGAACTATGATCACACCAGAGGTGAAAATGCTAAAGGAACCTGCTTACTTCTGACTTGAACAGTCAGGATGAAGGACAGGGGACTAAACCATTTAAACAGTGTAATGAGTCTGTGGCTTTGTTTGAAAGTTGTTTTATTTTTAATCACAAAAGTGTGGGTTTCTCAGATTTTGTGGAATTTTGTAATTTAAAGGAGATGAGGGGGACAGAATCCACAAAATGTGTGCCCTTTTAGCTCTACTTGTAGGCTAAGACTTTCAATTTAATTTCCATTGTTTAAAAATGAATCAAATCAATGAAATTTTCAGTTTAATACATCTGACATCAACTCAGGAACAATTTCCTTTTATCCACTGCCCAACCGCCTCCACTAACCCCACGGACAACCTGTCTACAGTGATCTGTCTGCTCCTTCACTGAACTCCATCTGAATATCCCAGTGGCCATTTTACATTTTATCCATGGGGTGTGGCACCCCCAGAAATCACCTGCCCCTCTGCCCATGATGCAATCTCCCCACCAGTCCCAACACAAGTCCACCTTGACACTCTTCTTGCAATCTGATGGACCTCCCATTCCCCCAACTCCCACCCTACCACAGGAAATCCATTTGAATTTCTGTCTATGATTGAGTTCCCTCCCTCCCCAACTTCAAACCCCTCTCCACTGTGATGCTAAGGACTCTGATATCTGGATTGCACCCATCCTGCCATTCTACATCCCCTACAATTCAGAAGCCCCATGATTCAGAACTTCCACAGTCCAGATCCTGCATGACCTACCTTCCTTCCATGCTCTGGGCTCACCCCCATGATCTCTCTGTTTTCCAGTATGTCTACCTTCTCATCATGGTTTCCAAATGGTCAGTCAGTCTGTCTTTGCTTAGAAACTCCAGAAATATATTTTTAAAAAAAAGTGCCTCAGGTAAATTCAGAAAGATATTCAGGAATCCTGCCTGCCTGGGTTTCCCGACCTCGCCTCAGGCTGCACTGCTTGACCCCAGGCCAAAATCTAGACAACAGTCTTAAAAAATAATGATTGCTACTATTTTGAGAGTTGAGAATTGAAAGGTAGAGTCAAGACTAGCATAGTTACAAATTGACCTTGAAATCACCAGTCACGTAAAGTAATGATCCTTGTGCATCCTCACATCGAAAAATCCAGTAAGGACAGCAAATAAAAGCAAAATATGGTTCTTGTTTGAAGTTAAAACAGAAAATGCTGTCCAAAAATCTATTCTACTTGTATCTCCTCTCTCTCTGTCAACAGCATAACAACATACCATTTTCCAGCTCCATTTAGCCCTGGAGAGTCATACTTGGTTTCTCTATTCACAAATGCTGCCAGACCTGATGAGTTTATCCATCATTCTTTGTTATAATGAGAAACAACATTTCATCCACTTATTGTGACTGAGTAACATTTGCTTTGAAATCTTCACAGTACAGTAGCATAGCAGCTTTTGAAGTTATTTATAACTTCCACAATAAATGTAAAACGTAAAAAAAAAGCTTGCATTATATTTCATGATTTCAAAAAGTCCCATTACACTTACATCTAGTGAGATCCTTTTGAATGATTGATCCCATTGTAATGTAAGAAACTAGGAGACAACTACAGAAGCAGAAATAAAATAACTAATTTATTTATCTACTTGATGTGTTATTTCTTGCCAATTGATGAATTCTCTATCCGTGCTAATATACTACCTCCAACGCTTTGGGTTCTTATGATGTGTAAACTTTTGTGAGGTACCTTGCCTCTGCAAGTCCAAATACAAAACATCTATTGGCTTCCCTCTATCTACTCTGTTTGAGACTTCCTCCAAAACTCTAATAAATTAGTCAGACACGAATTTCCACATTGACTCTGCTTAATGAGATTATGACTTTACAAATGTTTTGTTATTACTTCCTTAATAATTTATTCCAATGCTTTTCCAGCTGTAGATATTAGGCTAACCGGCCTATAGTTACTCAGTTATTGCTGCCCTCCCTTTTTGAATAGGCATGTCATTTGGCAGTTTTCCAAACCTGCAATACTTCTTCAAAATTCAAGGATTTTGAGAAAACTGCAAACAATGTATCCACCTTCTCTATAGATATCTCTTTTAGGATCCTAGGAAATAAGCTAAACAAGGCCAAAGGACCTATCTGCCTTTAGCCCTACTAGTTCATCTAATACTAGTTCTTTAGTGATGGTGACTGCATTTAATTCCATCCCGGTATTCTATAATATTAAAGGGATGTTTGAAGTATCTTTGACTGTAAAGACTGATGCAAAATATCTGTTTAACTTCTCTGCCATTTCCTTGTCCCCATAACCATCTCCCCAGATTCATTTTCTAAGGGCCTTATGTTCACTTTGACCTCTCTCTTCCTTTGTCTACATTCAAAGAAGCTCTGATTGTCACCTGAGTGATTGCACTTCCTTCTGAAAAATGTAAGTCTGAATTTCTTGCTGTGGCACTTGGGGAGGGATTTGAACACACAATCTGTGACTAAGAAAGTTTAGGAGAAAATTTGAAGCTTTGGCTTTATTGGTCACAACTTTCTCAAAACCTCTCAAGCATCATTATTATGAAGAAAATGGACTGCTGGGTGTTTGCTTCTCTAAACTTCTGCATCATTTTTATAAAACACTTTGACATGGCTTTGTTTTAATAATACAAACTGCAAAATAGCTTCCACCTGTCAAACACAGTCAGGATTGCCTCACTTCAAAATAACTTTAGGTAGAAATTTGTCTTGGATTGTAACACAGAATGTGGTCCGCAGCATATTTTATTTCATTTATTCCAACACTTGTGGGAAACCATGAAACAAATTATCAACTTAATCGACTCAACTATCTCCAAAATAAAGAAATTAGCAGTAAGATTTCACATTTTGTAGATTTTATTTTGACACACGTCAGAATCAACCTAAGTTAAACACAAATTAACAGGCAAATCTGAGTCAATACAAACTTTAAATTGCAAATGGAATAACAGTCACAACTATGAATATTTTATTTATTTTGTAGGCAGTCTGTGCTGCCTCCAGGTTCCAATTTTAGATACACAGGTCCTTCTAAGCACTTTCCCTCCAGGACTAAGCTGATTCTCCATAGTCTACAGTGTCTGTGTAAATAAAGTTCTGCCTATATGATCTTCCCTGCATAGTGCAGTTCCTTCTCAACTCTTTGTCTGATTTCAATTTCTGCTTCTCTTTTAGTCAGCATCTATGGGCTGATTGACTTATACCATTCAGCTCTCTTGTCTTACGGCTCAAACCTGTGGCAGTTCACATGCCTTCCATATCTTCGTGTTGGCCCTGCTTCTAAGTCAAGGTTCACCAGGGCACATGAACCTACAATACTGATTCAACAAAATTGCAATTGATCTATTATAATTCTACAAAATTCCTTTCCAAACATTTTTAAAAACAGATGTGGACTTCTCAAAAACATTTTGAAGTAATTATAAATATCCATATTGTTATTGCTTTCAGGTCAAATGTAATCACACAGTCAGTGGTATTAAATGGCAGATAAGTGTACAACATGTAGCTGAATCATCAGGCACCTTTCTATTCCAATACACTCTGAAATGAACCAGACATCACTGCAGAGCCTGTTGAAGTTTGCAGTGTAGCTCCATGTTTTATTAGTTTCGGTTTCAAAAGAGTTTGATGCAAGTCAAAAAAAAACTTTCCGTTACCCTAGCATGTTAGCTGGGGGTGAAGGGAACTCAAAAATAAATAAAGAGGGGGAGTGGGACTGGGGGAAGGTAGGTGGGATGGTGATAGGTGAATGCAGTAAGGGGTTTTGGAGATTGGTCAATGGGAATGGTGCGGTGGACAGGAGAGAAGGAAGATGGACAGATTGTGTAAGGTCAAGGAGGTGGGGATGAGAGGGAGCACTGGACAAGGGGTGAGGCCGGGGATGGAGAGATTTTGAAGCTGGTGAAGTCTATGGTGAGGCCATTGGGTTGTAAGCTCCCGAGGTAGAAATTGAGGTGTTATTCTTTCAGTTTATGATTGGCCTTATTGCAACAGTGGATGAGGCCCAGGGTGGACATGTTGCCAAGGGAGTGGGAAGGGGAGTTGAAATGGCTGGCAATCGGAAGTTGGTGTTGATTAGAGCATACAGAAAGCACTTGCTCCGCAAATCAATCACTAAGTCTGCGCTTAGTCTCTCTGATGTAAAGGAGACCATATCAGGAACAATGGATGCAATAGACCAAGTTAGAAGATGTACAAGTAAATCCCTGTCACATGTGGAATGAATATTTGGGGCATTGGACAGAGGTGGGAGGAGAGGTGTAGGGGCAGGTGTAAACCTCCCTGCGGTTGGAGGGATAAGAGCTGGATGTGGTGGGGTTGGTGGGGAGTGTAGAGAGCACAAGGGAGTCACGGAGTGAGCGGTTCCTATGCAAGGCAAGCAGGCGTGGGAGGGGAATATCTCTTTGATGGTGGGGTCTGATTGTTGGTGGCAAAAGTGGCGGAGGATGATGTGTTGGATTTGGAGGTTGGTGGGGTGGTATGTGAGGACCAGGTGGACTCTATCCTTACTGTTGATGGGGGGAGGGGGCTTGAGGGCAGAAGTGCAGGAAATGCAGGAGATGTGGTTGAGGGCATTATGAATCATGGGAGAGAAGAAGTTACTGTCCTTGAAGTAGGAGGACATCTGAGATGTCTCAGAGTGGAATGCTTAATCCCGGGAGCTGATGTAGCGGAGTCAGAGGAATTGGGAGTATGGGATCACATTCTTGCCAGAGGGTGAATGAGCTGATGTGTAGTCAAGGTAGCTGTGGGAATCAGTGAGTTTGAAATGGATGTCAGTGCTGAGTCTGTTGCCGGAGATGGAGACGGAGAGGTCCAGGGATGGAGGGAGGTGTCGGTGATGGTCCAGGTGAATTTGAGGTCAGGGTGAAAGGTGTTGGTGAAGTGGATTAACTGTTCGAGCTCCTCATGGGAGCATAAGGCAGCACCGATACTGAAAATTCACAAACCGACAGCCCCCATCGACTTATTGTCTCTGCCTGCTCCTGCCCCACTGAACCCATCTCCATCTACCTCAACTTTGTTTTCTTCCCCCTTGTCCAGTAACTCCCCACCTACGTTCAGGACACTAGCCATGCCCTCCACCTCCTCCAAGATTTTCAACTTCCTTGATCCCCAACACCTCATCTTCACCATGGATATTCAGTTTCTCTACACTGGTACCCCACGATAAGCAGTACCTTCAAGCCTTCCATTTCTTCTTCTCATGCAGGCCCAAACAGCCTCCCCCTCTACCGACACTCTCATCAGCCTGATGGAACTTGTCCTCACCCTCAGCAGCTTTCCTTTTAACTCCTCCCACTTCCTACAAACTAAAGGGGCAGCTATGGGCACCTGTATGGGTCTGAGATATGTCTGCCTCTTCGTAGGATACGTGGAACAGCCCCTCTTCCGCTGTCACGCTGGCACCATCCCTCACCTCTTCCTCCGCTACATTGATGACCGTATTGGTGCTGCCTTGTTCTCCCATGAGGAGCCCGAACAGTTCATCCACTTCACCAACACCTTTTACTTCGACCTCAAATTCACCTGGACCATCTTTGACACCTCCCTCCCTTCCTGGACCTCTCCGTCTCCATCTCTGCCAACTGACTCAGCACCGACATCCATTTCAAACCAGCCAACAACCATAGCTACCTTGGCTACCCATCCTGTCACCCACCCTCCTGCAAGAATGCAATCCCATACTCCCAATTCTTCTGCCTCCGTTGCATCTGCTCCCTGGATGAGAAGTTCCATTCCCAGACATCTCAGATGTCCTCCTGCTTCAAAGACTGTAACTTCCCCTCCCCCATGATTCATAATGTCCTCAACTGCATTTCTGCATTTCCTACACTTCTGTCCTCAAACCCCTTCCCCCAACCTCCAAATCCAACGCATCATCCTCTGCCACTTTTGCCACCAGCAATCAGACCCCACCACCAATGGGATACTCCCCTCCCCACACCTGTCTGCCTTCCATAGGAACCACTCACTCCGTGACTCCCTTGTCCTCTCCACACTCCCCACCAGCCCCACCACACCTGGCACTTATCCCTGCAACTGCAGGGAGGTGCTACACCTACTCCTACACCTCCCCTCCCACCTCTGTCCAAAACCCAAACAATTATTCCAAATCTGACAGGGATTCACCTGTTTCATCTTCTAATCTGGTCCAGTGCATCCATTTCTCCCGATGTGGTCTCCTTTACATCAGAGAGACCAAGCGCAGACTTGGTGATCGATTTGCGGAGCATCTGCTTTCTGTATGCTCTAATCAACACCACCTTCCGATTGCCAGCCGTTTCAACTCCCTTTCCCACTCCCTTGGCGACATGTCCATCCTGGGCCTCATCCACTGTCGCAATGAGGCCATACATAAACTGGAGGAACAACGCCTTATATTCTGCCTCCAGGACTTACAGCCCAATGGCCTCAACATAGATTTCACCAGCTTCAAAATCTCCCCACCCCCATCCTCATCCAATGTCCAGTGCTCCCTCTCATCCCCACCTCCTTGACCTGACACAATCCGTCCATCTTCCTTCTCACATCGACTTTCCTGCTCCTCTGATGCTACCCGATCTGCTGTGTTCCTCCAGCTCCACACTGTAAGAACTCAACCTTAACTGATCCTGCTACAAGTTGCATAAATTTTATATTCCTTTGTGGTCCTTCCTGAGATTCTGTAAATATAAAACGCCGTAATTTTTCATCACTGCCCCTCATTTGATACACTGCAGTGAGGATTTTCAGGCCATGCTAATTAAACCACTAACTAAAAGCCATCAGTTTTGTCAAGAAACATATTTTAAATGATGTGATTACCAGTTTGCTAAGTCCAGTTGCATGATTACAGAAACTATCTTTGTTGGACTGTTTAGTAATGCTTTGAAGACAGCCACTATATAGCACATACAAATGTCCGAAATTAGAGCAGCGTAGACTTTGATCCCTTGAACAAGCTCCACTATCCAATAAGAGCTACGTTGTTATGTTATCACTTATAGTTTTATTTTTTATCACATCTTATCGAATACCTTCTGGAATTCCAAAAATAGTACGGCTACAGGGTCCATCTCCTTCAAAGAACTCCAATAAATTGATAAAACATGATTCCTCTTTAATGCAACAACACTGATGGTTCCCAATTGCTTTGAGATTTTTGAAAGGGAGAGCTATAATCTCTTTAATGACTGAATCTAACACCTTCCCCATGGCAGACATCAAGCTAATTGGTCTATAGTTTACTATTTTCTGCCTCTCTCTCTTCCTGAATAGAGGAGCTATATGGCATTTGTTACTTTCCAGTCCAATGGCACTTTTCCTGGAAAATTAACACCAATGTATCTACCAAATCATTGGCAACTTCCTTTAAAACCTCAGGATGAGGTCCACCTGGACTTACAGACCACAGCTCCATCAGTTTGCTTGGTACCACGTACCTCGTGATTGTAATTTTGTAAGTTTTTCCTGTTATTTCACCTCCTGATTTACAGCTAATGCTGGAATACTTTTGTATCCTTCATAGTGAAGGCCAAAGCATAATTTTTCTTCATTTCGTCTTTCATTTCCTTGTTATCTGCTACCACCTTGCCATGCTCACTCTCTGAAAATCAAACACTCCACTGGCATGCTTACTTTTTAAAAACCAGTAGAATTGCTTGTTATCCATTTTTACATTCCTAGCTAGGTTCCCCTCATATTAATTTCTTCCTTCCAATCAACGTTGTAGTAATTCTCTTCTATTCTTTAAATTCTGACCAGTCATGTGACTTTCAACTAATCTTTGTATAGTCATGTGTTTTTTTTCTTAAGACTGATGATTTCCCTCACTTCTTCAGTTAACCACAGATGGGTGGATCCTCCCTTTTAGATTTTTTCTTTGCAGTAGGAATTCTGAATATTCTGAAATATCCCCTTAAATGTCTGCCAATGTGTGTTTATTGATCTGTTCCCCACCTTAGTAGCCCAGATCATTTTAGCTAGCTTAGTTTTCATGCCCACAAAGTTGCCCTTATTTAGATTTTAAAATACCAGTTTTAAGCCTATTTTTCTACTTTTCAAACTTGACATAAAATTCAATCATATTTTTAGTTGCTGCTACATAGGGTTGTCTTTATTCTGGTTCATTAATTAATCCTGTCAGAATATGCATTACACAATATCAGTTCTGATATAAATTGCTCCCTGGTCAATTCCAAAATGTGCTGTTTAAGAAACTATCTTGGAGGTATTCTATAAACTCTTCATCTAGGCTACTAATGCCAACCTGTCGATGCATGTCAATTAAAGTCACCCGTGATTATAGCTGTCCCTTTACCATAAGTAACCATTATTTATTATTGTATGCGATGTTCCACATTGTGTTTACTGTTAGGGAGCTTGTAGACTACTCCTACCAGCACTTTCTGTACTATTCCTGATCTCCACCCAAAACGATTCAATGAACTGATCTCCTGAGCCAAGGTAATCTCTGCCTGTTGAACAAATGCTATTCTTGACTAACATAGCTATCCCTCCACGCTTCCTACTTTTCTTGAATGTCATATGCCCCTCAATATTTAAGCTCCTGCCTTGTCACCTTGCAGCCGTGCCTCAGTAATGGCAACATGTTTACCTACTTCAATGTGCATTATTAATTCACTTACTTTGTTTCAAATACTATACGCATTCAAATACAGACCTTTTAGTTTTGCCTTTTCGTTTGTTGTCTTTGCGACATCTAGTCTTGATTGTTTGCCTATTCCTCAGTTTTTCTCTCTGCCCCTCGTGTCATTCTCTGACCATTATTTCCCATGTTGCTATTTTCAGATTTCAGCAAAATAAGAATTTTTTGTATCATATTGGCTTAGACTATTACTTTCAACTAATGGGCATGTGGTAATTTTATGACAATCATTCTGCATATCTTGTATAAATCAGTTGTTATGTTTTCAACGGATCTAAATTTAATCACAAGCCAAGATTAAAATATCTAGTCATACTCATTAAATGACAAAATTTAACATAATTACTAAAGTTTTATGGCTGACTTTGTGAAGTTGTCAGTTTGAGGTTTATGTGATCAACAATACACACTATCCCCACTGAGGACCATGCTGCACTCACCTGTACAAATGGTCCGGTTTGTTCTGCAAAAAAAAAATAGAATCCATTGAAATATGTAACAAGAAGCGCACGTTTTGAATAAAACAAAACTTTTACAGAACATACGGTGTCAATCAGAATAACTATTAATAGCTGTAACTCTTGTCTATGAATTTGAAATCAAAGCAAATTTTGATAAAGATTTCTGAGCAGTAGGTGGTATGCAATGTTATTTCAGGTATTTTGCTGCAGAAATTATTTGCTGCTAAGTGACGAGGTGTTGGCAGCTCAGCAAACAGGCCACATGTTGAAAGATTTTCTATTGGTCATCACAACTGAAGGAAAACAGAGTAAATGATCATGAATTGCATACTGTCAAATCAAACTCATAAAAACTGAAAGAACTGCGGATGCTGTAAATCAGGAACAAATCAGAAGTTGCTGGCAAAGCTCGGCAAGTCTGGCAGCATCTGTGAAGAAAACAAATCAGAATTAACAGTTCGGGTCCGGTGTTCCTTCCTCAGAAGTTTGAAACTATCATTATGGTGGGCCAAAAAGTCAAAGTGTCAAATCTCCCACTGACAAAAGAGCAGAAGGATATCCATATGCATCAAGACAAATTTATGTTTCAATCTGGAGATTTTGGTCCTTGGAAGAGACTGCTGCCTAATGTTGTTAAAAAGGCAAAAATGAAAATAACATGAACTTGGTAATTTCCAGTTACTAATGAGTACCTTAAATTTGTTCAATTTTATTAATTTGTAGTTCAATATAGCCAGTTTGTTTAAAAATATCATTCATGCAATAAAATGTAAATTATTTAACTTTGTAAGTGTGTCACTATTTTCTCTTTACTTTGCTAACTACCATGTTGCTGGGAGTGGTGGCAGAATGGTCTTGTTTCGGGATACGTATTCCAGAGGCCTGGATTTACAATCTCGAGATACGATCATTGCAGTTGGGGTACGTAACTTCTGCTACTTAAAGAGATCCGGAATAAAAAAAAGCTAAGAACAGTAATGGCAACTGTGAAACAATTGAATTGTTGGAAAATTCCATCAGATTCTCTAATGTCCTTTAGGAAAAGAAATCAATCCCCCCCACCCCACCTAGTTCTGCGTGTACTCGGAGTACTGCGTCTGACCTCCCTGTTATAGGAAAGATATTATTAAGCCGGAGAGGGTTTAGAAGAGATTTACCGGGATGTTCCGGGGAATGGATGGTTTTTTAGGAGAGTTATGAGGAGAGGCTGGATAACTGGAGCGCAAGAGGTTTACAGGTGACTTTATAGAAGCTTATAAAATCATGAGGGGTATAAATAAGGTGAATGGCAGGTATCCTTTCCCTAGGGTGGGGGATTTCAAGTCTAGGGAGCATATTTTTAAGGTGGAAGGAGAGCGATTTAAAAATTCCATGAGGGGCAATTTTTTTACACACAGACAGGTTCGTGTGTGGAATGAACTTCCAGTGGAAGTGGTAGATGTGGGTACAGTTACAAGGTTTAAAAGATGGGTGGATAAGTACATGAATAAGAAATGTTTGAAGGGATACGGGCCAAGCACAGCCGGGTGGGATTAGCTAAATTTGGGATTGTGGTTGCATAGTCTGGTTGGACCGAACAGTCTGTTTTCATGCTGCATGACTCTATGACTTAGTCTAATCTCTGTGTGACCCCAAATCCACAACAATGTGGTTAACTATTAACTGTCCTTAGGAATGGCCTAGTAAGATACCAAGTTGTATCATATTACAGTAATAAATAATGATATGCGGAAATCCTGGCAGACCACTTAGCTTCAATTAGACGCAAATATTAGAAAATAATTTCATTGTCATTTTTGAAGTTAATTCTTTCTTTACACTATGTTATATAGTACATGGATCAGTGATTAATATGCATTTCCAAAGGTGAGTTATCAACCCTGAATCCCATTCAACATGTGCACTATTATTAATTGCCTTTTTGCGTACATATTTCCAGTGAGCTGTAAATCAAGGTTTTAATCAATCTACACATTTCCTGACATTTTTATCACATCAATTTAAAATAGTTGTCAGCATTGCCCACTGGTTATTACAATTCTGCTTGATGGAAAGTAAAAACTGTTATATTGGTGTTAATTGTTTATCTATTGTGCTAATTAAATACATTGAGAGGGGAAGTAGGCTATTTGGCTCCTCAGCCTGATCTGTCATTCAGTAAGATCATGGCTGATATATTTGTGTTCCGTACGCCACAATCCCATCTCTTTCTGACAACCTTTGATTCCCTGTCTAAGAACAATATATCCACCTTCACCTTAAAAATATTAAATGACCCAACTCCACCGTTGTCCGGGACAAAATGTTCCAAAGGCATCTAACTCTCTAAGAGAGAGAAAATAAAACTCTCATCTCTATCCCAAAGGGGTGAAACAGAATCTTAAAACAGTGTCAGCTGGTTCTGGACTCACTCACAAAAGGAAACATCCTTTTCATGTCCACCTCGTCAAGGCCAATCAGGGTTTTATAAACTTCAATCAAATCAACCCTTAACAAATCTAAGTGCAGATTGATGGAACGTTACATGAAACTTTGGCTGATACATCAAACTGCAAATTGACATCCGCCCCAATAAGGATGGTTCATATCATCAATTCACTTCAGATCGTTGCGAGGAGCATAACCCTGTCAATTGGGTGGAGGGCAAAACCCAGACTGCTTTCTCTATTTTGCAATTGTTCCTCCTGCTCTAAAAGTTAACACAATTAATTCCAATGAGCTGAATCTTACTTTTTTTTTGTTAAGTCTGACTTGCGTTTTTTTGAAGGGATTTCCACTCTGATGCCCAATGAGTTCTCTGACTGTATGTTACCAAACTCACTGCATTAACTACCCATCATGGCCCTATGGCGTCCTTCATGTCTGACTCTGGCCTCATTACGTTACATGCCATTCCCGGAATAACTTGATACACAGCGGACATCTTCTGAAATACCAGCATGTCTTGCATCTCTGCCATCTTTGAAAAGCCGCTGTTCGTCAGGACAAGTGTTGACAATCTAGCATTGCTCCTCACCAGCAACGTCACAGCACTGCAGTTACCCTGTCCAAAACACACACTCTCACATATACAACCCCAATCACAGTTTAACCATCAGGGCACACTCTTTACCTGTCCATTGCTTCATCCTGTCTGAACACCTGCTCTACCCTGTCCACAGTGCCTGTGTAGACCTAAAGCTTGGGAACATCACATACAAGCAAGTGCTTGGACAAATGCTATCAGGAGAATTTATTTTCACTCACCCAAACTGAACACAAACAAAACCAATAGAGGTTGAGATGTAGCCCCACAGTGCAGACGAGACTTCTGCATCATGATCAATGAATATTTTGCAGTCCATGATGGTCAGATGCACCCAGCTTTCATCCAATGGAAATAAGTGTCAATCAGGTGCATTTCTCTTGCAGCACCTGATGTAGCTGAGCTCTTTCATGGAGAAGGAGAGCTCCCAAATGTGCTCTGAAGATTGCTCCCGTTCCCCCAGTTCCTCTCTATCCTTGACACCACCTCGTTGCCTGCTCCAATTTGGCAGGGCGCAGCACCCTCTGTCTGGACAATGTTGGAGGGAACCCGCAAACCAGTCGATGCCGCGCAAACCTCATCCTGACCAGCCTGATGCTCTGCTGGTGCTGGTCAAGGCATGGGCTCCTGTGTTCCACAGCAGTCAGGGGGATTTACACAATGGATTCATGAGCCATGGTTGCGGTGGGTAGAACTTGTCCTCAGCAACAAGCCTTGCAAAGCACCTGGACTCTCAAACGCCTCATGATGAAGGAGCTGCCAGGGTAGTGGACACACTCCTCTGGGAAGTGATAATGGTGATCGCAGATTGCCTGGACATTAATGAAATGGAAGCCCTTCCTGTTGATAAATTCCGCAGTGTTGTGACACAGCCTTCTTAGTGCTGGGTGCATGCAGTCGATGACACTGTGCTCCTGGGAGAAGCCAGCCATGTTCCCAAGTCATACGGCCCAGGCCGCAGCACCCATCATCGGGAACAAAACAAACCCGTGTGATCTTGCCCAGTCACTGTCCGGATGCAGTTGAGTGTGTAAAGGTAAAGTTATCACAGTCCTAAAGGACCATAGAGCTGCTCTCCCATTGGGGAAGGAAAGTGAGAGACAACTGGTGGTGGTTTAACTCAAGGGTCACCACACCTCAGGTGAGGGGAGAGATTGAGAAGGAGAGTCCTCTGTGGTAATGGCAGCTGGTGTGGGAATTGATCCCATGCTGCTGGCTTCACTCTGCATCACAAACCAGTTGTCCAGCCAACTGAGCCAACTGGTTGTGAGATCCCAGACAAGTCACCTGTCACTCCCTAGAATGAGGCAGTGACAGGGAAGATGAGAGCCACAGTGATCTTCACAGCTACCGGGAGAGAGTGACCTCCCAGTCCTGCAGCCCTCAGGACTGCTCCAGCATCCAGCACAATTAAAGTCATAGAGACATACAGCACAGAAAGAGACCCTTCTATCCAACTTGTCCACACTGACCAGACATCCCAAACTGATCTAGTCCCATTTGCCAGCATTTGGCCCATATTACTCTAAACCCTTCTTATTCATATATCCACCCAGATGCCTTTTAGATGTTGAAATTGTACCAGCCTCGACCACTTCGTCTGGCCTTTTTAAAATCTTTTCTCTCTCACCTTAAACCTATATGTTTTGGTTTTGGATACCCCTCCCTGGGAAAAAGACCTTGGTTATTAACCCTATCCATTCCCTCATGATTTTATAAACCTCTATAAGGTCACCCCTCAGCCTCTGATGCTCCAGGGAAAATGGCCACAGTCTATTCAGCCTCTCCCTATAATAAAACCCTCCAGGCCCAGCAACATCCTTATAAATCTTTTCTGCACCATCTCAAGTTTAACAACATCCTTCCTATGGAAGGACAACCAGAATTTTATGCAGTATTCTGAAAGTGTCTCAGCAGTATCCTGTACAGCTGTAACACGGCGTCCTAACCCCTTTACTCAATGATCTGACCAATGAAGACAAGCATACCAAACGTGTTCTTCACCATCCTGTCTATATGAAAAGCCTTCTGTCCCATATTGTCCCAGAACATATAGAATCTGTATCAACACTGCACCTTACTTTCACCCCAGAAAATAGAGGAAAGTCTCTGGGCTCCTGCTCACCCCACACATCCTGAGAGGCCTAGCAACAGTGACCTCTCCCTGACCTGGGTGCACATCACCCTCCTCCTGCTGTTCGGCTTACTGTCAGTCCTGGTCCTCCTGCATCTATCTTCAACTCCTCAGGCACACAGCCACAGTGACCAACATCACACCGACAGTACAAAGACCTTCAGGGGAAATGACATATATTAGGAGAAGAAGGAGTGAAAGAGGTTGTTAGATTTCAATACAGTCATACCCTGGTGATAAAGGCTACCCAGAGAGATGTTCCTGCATTCTGATAACAAGGGACCTATCTCCATCATTCATCCAGCTTCAGCTTCAGCGCATGCACCAATTTGGCGAAAGTACCATGCTGGCTGAAAGACCACCACATGGCATCAGAAAGGAGTGCCAGCAGTGCTCTGACACCTTTCTCATGCCAGACCCACAACTAATGCTCAACTCCACACCGCATCCAGTACAGACCATAGATGTAGCCTGGTCCGGTTTGTGAGCTGGGTGCCTGTCTGTGCTCACAAAGTCTTTACAGCAGCTTTACAATGCTAGTTACCAATGCACCCTGCAATGCAAGTCTATTTCTTAAGAGGCAGTGCATCAGAGAGATGGCATGATGGTTGACAAATGCTGGTCACCAATGTCTGTGGCTGAGGGGTGCATGTGACTGGTGTCTGTGGATCATACCCTGAAGTGTTGTTTGCTCATATGCATGGAGGTCATTGAGAACAAGCAGTGAGCTGACTCTGGTTTCCTTATAGAGTTTTCTTGACATCAACTTTGTTTGGTGCAATAAGTTAGAAATCTGAATATTGATGAGATGAACAGGGCCATCAATAAGACATTTGCCAAGCAATAATCCCCCTTAACAGATAGGGAGATGTCCATCACACCATTCATCAAGAGCGTAAAAGATAAAGCAAGATGATCCCAATCTCAGGATGGGCCTTGCTGGACCTCCATCCTATTCTGCCACAAATCTGGCTATAGTCCAGCTCACGCAGACCTGTATATGATTCTGCCTTTGTTGTTTTGCATATATCAACATTTACACATGGAGATTCAAGCTTTCATCAAGGCTGAGATCTCTGAGAAAATTCGGAGAAGACACAGGTATTGTGTCGGGTACGGAAAGGTCATAAAGAATGGAAACATTGTGGTAAATTAGTAGGTCGCAGTGGTAAGAGAGTTAGTGTTAAACATGAAAATCAGATTTTTATGGCCTACTCCTCATAATTAATTGGGATTTGTTAGAAAATTTCAGTGTCTGACCATCTCATGGAAGGAAAGAAGCACTTTATTCTTCCAATACTATTGTTTGTGATGAAGGTTCTAAGGTCTATTGTAACAGATGTAATAGCAGAGTCAACATGGTTTTCACAAAGGGGAAATCATACCTGACAAATTTAGAAGAGGTAACAAGCAGATAGATAAAGGGGAAATGGTGGACACAGTATATTTGAATTTTTAGAAGGTGTTTGATAAGGTACTACATTAGGTGTGTTAATGAGGTAAGAGGCCCTGGTGTTGGAGACAGAATATTAGCATGGATTGACTGATGAAGAGAAGACAGAGAGTTGGGATAAGAATCAGGGCATTTTCAAATGTTGTGCTCCAGGAATTAGTTCTGGGACCATAATCATTGACTATATATTTTAATGACTTGGATAATGAAAGTGAATGTATTATCTCCAAGTTTGCAGATGACATAAAAATAGGTAGTGAGGATGACACAAAGAATCTGCAAAGGGATATAGACAGGTTAAGAGAATCGGCAAAAACGTGGCAGATTAAAATAATTTGTGGGAAATGTGAGGTTATGTAATTTGACAGGAAGAATAGAGGAGCTGAATATTATTAAATGGAGAAAGATTCAAAACTACAGAACAGAGGGATCTGGGAATCTCTGACTATGAATTACAAAATGCTAGCATCTAGGTTCAGTATGCAATAGGGAAGGCAAATGGAATATTGGCCTTTATTTCAAAGGAAATGGAATCTACAACTAGGGAGATTTTGCTAAAACTATACAGGAAACTAGTCAGACCTCAGCTGGATTACTGTGAACAGTTTTGGGGCTGTTATCTAAGGAAAGATATATTAGCATTGGAGGCACTCCAGAAAAGGTTCACTAGGTTGATACCAGGTATGGCGGGACTATTTTATGACGGGAGGTTGAGTAGATTAGGCCTATGCTCACAATATAGATGAACGAGAGGCAGCCTTACCAAAACATAAAAAAATCCTTGGGGACTTGACAGGGTATATATGGACAGTTTAGTTCCCTTTGTGGGAGAATCTAGGACCAGAAGGCAAATCTCAAAAGAAGGAATGACATATGTAAAACAGAGAGGAGGAAGAATTTCTTCTCTGAGATGGTGGTGATTTTGTAAAATTCTTAACTGCAGAAGACTACAGAAACTGGGTCAATTGACATGTTCAAGACTCAGAGAGACAGACTTTTACTCATGAAGGGAATCAAGGGTTATAGAGAAAAGGCAGGAAAGTGGAGTTGAGGATTATCACATCAGCCTTGATTTCAATAAATAGTGGAGCAAACCTGATGGTCTGAATAGTCTACTTCTGCTCCTACACCTTATGGCCTTATGGTCTTAAGAAACAGAATATGGTAGATCAAGGGTTATGTGAGTGACAGGACTGAGCAATCACATTCAAAGGTCAATTGCCTAGAACAGGTAGAGAGGTTCATGTACCAGAGATGCTCAATGAATGGAGGGATAGGACTTTTATGGAACATGCAGGAATGTTTAAATATTAGTTCAATGTTCAAATATTAGTTCAATGTTCAGGATAATGGTGAAGAAGCCAGGTTTATAAATGGAATGGAAGTTTAGGGAAAAGGAAAGTGGAGTGCAAGCTCTAACAGTGGGTATGGAAGTGACTCCTGTGTCAGAAAACAACCATGTACTGGAAGAAAAAGCCTCCAACAATGTGAAACGAAGATCTTACAGATCTTCTTCTAGTCCTGTCCTATGACTAGCTGGCCTGGTTGCCATGTACATACAGACCCAGACCATATGCTATTGAAATCTATGCACCAGGTTTAACACCTCAAAAGAAAGCTCTTATGGAATTTTAATTTTAAAAATCCAGAAGAAAGAGAGAGAAACCCAGGGAGAGAAGTAGGAACAGCCAATACTGTGGTTTGCTGAGGAAAAGATGGGTTTCTCTGTTAGCTAGCAGATAGAATGTGGGTTTATGGTCAGAGTGATAGAACCTGTGGAAATTTACACTTAATTTGCTCTCCAGTAGTCCAGCTAGCAGAATTAAATCAGAGGAGAATTTTGCTCCTGGACCTCAGTTCAGCATCTCTCAAAAGGTTGGTCACTGGATATTACAACCTGATAAAACAGTGAGAAGTGAGCTCGTTGGAGGTTGTGAATAACTTTAGACTGTAAAATTTTGCAGAGATTGTGATTTAATGTTTACGTGTGGTGGAAGGATTTCATGTGTGTTAAAAGTCAGGAAGGGATATCTTTTCTGTAGCTGAGTGTATTAGCTGTCTGATAAATAATGCTTTGTCAATGTTGATTTTAGTTTCTTTGTTACAGTAAAAGTATTAAAACTTGAAATCTTGGGTGATCTATTGAGTTGGTCATTGAGAAATCAAATTTCATTTTAAAATATTTCAGTCACTTTGGAGATCATAAGTAACCAGAGACACTAATTTGACAAGTTGGAACATAAGGAGAATTTTGTTTACAAACTAAATTGTTATGATCTGGAATACATCGCCTGAAAGGTTGCCGAATGCAGATTCAGTAGTAACTTCTAAAGAAAAAGCAGGAATAAATACTTGGAAAGAGAGGAGTTCAGGGCTGTGGGAATAGAGCAATTGAATAGTTATTTTACAGAGCTGTCACAGGCACAGTGGGCTGAATGGCCTCTGTCTTTGCTTTATCATTCTTGGATCAAACTTTTCTTCCGTGGACAAATAGTTCAATAGCTTCGGGACCATTCTGTGTTTCATTTGTCTGCAACATCATTCTGCCTTCCAACAATACCTGAGAGATCCACAGGATATTCTGGTTACTATGGTGTTCAAACGAGAGCAATAAACTGCACAGCTTTGGAACCTCAAATTAATAGAAGTGACAACATTTCAATCAAGTTCACATTGAAACATTTTCAGAATGAACCAGTGGACTTTTAACAAGGAAAAGCCCTTTCCTTCCTTTGATGCCTCAATGCATTACCTCAATCTGCTTGCTTGTGATCTCATTATTCTCTGCAAAACCCTCTTTATATTCTACAAATTGCCCATTTTTGAAAAGCTTACAGATTATCCAAGATTCATACCTTGAATCGTAGCATACCATACAAAATAATCTGATACATATTTAGCACCTGAAGAAGAGATAATTACGACAACATTTTCAACATAATTCTGTTTCTTCCAGCATTGTTCAGTGATTACTTATCATGCCACGTTTAATTGAGCACTGCTCAATTTGTCATAGGACAATTTTCATCAAATGATATAGGTTTCCCAATTGATATGCACAAAGTAATGACACAGCTCGGCAGTCCAGAAATTGCTTGGATAAAGAACCTGGCAGAGTTGTAACCATGACAACCATCACACCACTGCATGTCTGATAGACTGACTGAGATTAAATAAAGGAGGGAGAAAAACCCCTTTGTTGCAGGCACTCATTAGGGAAAGAAAAGATACCTTGATAGATGAGCACAGTTTGAACTGGCCCAAGGTGACATTTGGCAATTTTTGATTGGAAAAAGTTCTTGAAATCGAAAAAGCATTACAAATGAAATTAAATCATCAAGATTACAAATTAAGATAGTAAATCTACCTTCCATCCTCACTTAAAAGTTTAGCACTGATATTCTTAGATAAAAGAGATCAGAATCCCAACATGTATGTGTAAATAATTGATCTGACTGTTTATGAAGATCATGATCATATTTTCCTAAATTGTATTTTGCTGTGCAAACATAAGAAACCTAATTTCCACTAATCTTTATTTGAAATGGTTAAAAATGAGACTTGCTTCAAGGTTGATTACTGTGGACAAATTAACGTCCAGGGTAACGTCTTTAGATGTCAATCGAATGTGTTCCTTTTTATTATTTCTGCAAGAAAGTTTACTTCGTATAAGAGGTGGCTGAGTGGGCAGTCATAAGTTATAGCTTCTGCTAATCAATGTTTTGGTAAAGATGCTGTTCTCACATGATGCTAAGTAATACACATCTAAATGAAACCACAGAATATCAATATAGTAATCTGCTTTTGTTATTTTGAAGTCATTTTGTTCAAATTGCTCAGTAATTTGAAATTCTTAGGAAAGAAATTCCTGTCATTTATGTAACATCCTTCATGACCACTAAAATTCTCAAAATGATTTAAACCCAACTGAACTATTTTTGAAGGAAACACAATGTTCAGCAAACTCCTATAAAGAGCAATGAATAATCATTCTTTCTGTGATGTTGATTGAGAGACAGATATTGGCCATGTTACTGGGGATAACTCCCTGCTCTTCTTTCAAATTGTCGCATAGGATATTTTTATATCTGTCTATTGGTTTAATATCTAAAAAATGTAATTTCTGACAATGCAGTATTCTCTCAATTTTAACAGAATGTTTGGATTTTAAACTCCACTACTGGTAACATCCGCACTTGCTCCCACCACACTTTTGGCAGGTGTGGATGTGGCATTGGATGGACTGATCATCAGTGGGCCAACTGAGGCCCTGAAGTGGATGTAATATCCGCTGTATTGTTACATGCCACCATCATACTGGGCAAAACACCTAAACCCTGTGACATGTCCACCACAGCACTCCCCTCAGGACCCGAGCATGGTACTAGAAGTGGGCACCACCCTAATGGTGTTTCTGGTACTGGCAGCTGTCGGCCTCCGATTAGCCAACAGTTCCTGAGGCAGGACTTCTTGCCGTTTCGGGTCCCATTACATGGCTGTGGGCCTGCCTTCTTTTGGCCTGTGTGATCTCCCCTCAACTCTTCAGTCACAGGCATGCCAATCAAAGCACGTCATCAAACCCAAATGAATAAAGTGAGTCAATATGCACATGCATAGTTCCATTCAACCTGCAGTAAAATATATTTTAATCTTTTATATTGTTTCTGATTTTGCTGAAAATTCACCCATATTCTCTGAATTATACAAGACATCAGAGAATAGATTGTACTTCAAGTGAAATGAGTGTCAACTGGACAATGCACTGTTCTTATGATTGCAACTGTGATTAAATTCTATAGCAGGGAGTTCAATCTCCAGACTCAAATATTGGTTCATGAACTGCTAAACCTCACTGTTGTGATTTCTCGGAGTTTTATTTTCCCCAAATTATTTTGTATATTGTGGCATTGTTTGGCCAATCCAGCAATGTATTGTGGGATTTTCCGCCAATGACAAAAATTGGAAAACAGAAATTGCTGGAAGTGTACAAACCCATCAATACCTGAAGACAAAATATTGTATTGAATAGCTTAATATCTCAGTTTGTAACTATTACTTTTGTAGGTATTAGCTGGTAAACACTTACATGTTCATCTTCAGCTGCTATATTTTTATTTTTTTCTATAAATATTAACAAAATTGGAATGCCAGCATTGGTAATTCACCCTTAATTGTCTTAAAAACATTTTAAGTTAGCCACATCATGTTGGCCAGATAGGTAGTAGGTTCCACTCCCTGAACAACATTAGTGAAGCTATTGGGTTTCTCTGCAATCTAGAAGCTTTCATAATTGAATTATCTAATATCGTCCACAAAGTTATCAATTCATTTAAAAAGGGCAAATTTTGTACACTTTGGAAAGGAACATTCAGTTTTAATAATTATTGCCTAAGTCATTATTTCCCCGAACTCCAGGTTTGTATCTCTCAAATTAAGATTTATGATCTTGCACAGCACTGAAATATCTTGAATCAGCATTACAAAAGACATCCTCTTTGTCTATGACCATAGTATACCATTCGTCCTTGGATTCCTTGACACCCCTGTAGACTTTGTCGTGATTGATTGCAATAACCTTCGCCAATAGCTCTGCTCTATTTTCCTACTAAGTGGGACTACTGGTGCTTGTTCTACTCTTATTCATCCAACCATAAAGAAATATGGTTTTTCATTATCTCTAGAGTCTCCCAAGCATCGAATTCTTGGTCCTTCCTCATTTACATGCCGTTCGTTTCCATAATGACACCATCCAAATACACTGTGCTAGTGTCTACATGTGTGATAACTCTTAGTTCTCCAGCTCTATGATATTTCTCAACACCTCCACTGCCTCTGTGCTGTTAGATTGCTTGTCTAAAATCCGATCTTTGGTGAGCCATAATTCCCTCAATTAAGGACAGATAAAACTTAAACTGTTATTTTGGCCCTTGCCATGAAAACCTTATACTTTCCACAAATTCTATTCTCTTTCTCAGCCTCTGCCTCAGACAGTAAAAATTAAGCACATCTTCATTGCTATCTGACCCTATGCTGATATTCCAAGTTACTATTCTTTCCAACACAAACACTGTCCCTTGTGGATAATACCACACTGCTACAGCCCATATATTGCTGAAACACCTATCAGTGATTCAGTCATATGCAGACTCAACTACTGTGATGCTTTCCAGCTCTCATATTTCATGCGTTGTAACTTTTTATTGGTATCATATGGATTTATTTAAGCTGTACCATGAAAGATCACTGAATATCAACATGCTAAATGAACATCTGACCATGTTTGGTAAGTCTTCAAATTCTAGTTGATTTAGTGAGCAGGCAACAAGTCCATTTGCAACAGACTACAATACAATCTACCTCAACATTGATTCTATTGTCCTCATTGTTTGGTTTAGTTCTTTAGTGTCATGTTTAGTTGTATTCAATTCTTTACAGATAAGCATTCCCTGTAACTATATCCCTCAGGTATCCAGTGTCTAGTTCCACAATGCTGGTCTTCAGGTGAATAAAGCAAAGTAAAGCAGTTTGAACAGTATAAAGCCATTTAATTAACAGAGAATAATTCATACGTAACACTATCATTTTCAAGCAAACACCAGAAAAAGGTCTCAGGTTTGAAATCTAATGCTCACTTTGTGTATTTTCATTAAAACTACCAGGCCTGTCTTACAATAATACATTAAAATGTAATTACTTTCTTCTGTTAATATTACAAAGTTTACTCTTTTTATTGAGCAACAAAGGAAGAATTATTTTTGGCACCATAATCTTACTTTCTTCTTAATACATCAATCTTCTGGTGACTGTGTTTGGGCAGTTAGATGAGCAGCTGGCAGGCTGCTACTGATGCTGGATTACAACCAGTGGCAAGGAGATGCACAGTGTTGGCCAAATTGGCGTGCCCTGTGTTTTTTACCATTCTTCTAGTGAAGAAGCACAAAGGAACTTTAGAACAAACGAATATTGGAGCAGGCCCTTTTGGCTCCTGAACCTGTTCTGCCTTCAAAAGGTGTGATCCGTACCTTAATTCACTCTACCTGCTTTGGCTGCATATTTTTTCATATCCTTCAACTAGCAAAAATCTATCCATCGCGCATTTAAATTTTTAATGAAGTTAACATCTACTGCTTTCTGAGGATTGGTTAGCTCAGTTAGCTGGACTGCTGGTTTGCGATGCAGAGTGACACCAACAGTCTAGGTTCAATTCCTACACAGGTTTAGGTTATTATGCAATACTCTCCTTCCAAAGTTCTCCTCTCACCTGAGATCTAGTGACCCTCAGGTTAAGCCACCAACAGTTCTCTCTCTCTACCCCCAAACACATATTAGTCTGGTAAGACAATGGTGATTTTATCATTACTGTTTTGTGTGGAAGTGACTTCCAGACTTTTATGTATCATTGTACGAGGAAATGTTCACTAATTTCTCTCTTGTACAGCTTGGCTCTGATTTTTAAGGTTATGTCCTTTATCCTAGAGTCCCTTATTGATGAAAAACATTTCTCTCTGTCTCCTCCATCACGTCCGTCAAAAGCATAAAGACCTCAATCAAATCACCCCATAGCTTTTAATGTTCCAAGGAATGGCATGCTTAGTTTGTATAATCTCTCCTCATCTATTTTTTGTTATGATCAGGTCATGAGATGAATCAGCTCCTCTCTTTTCAATCTTCCCAAATGACAGCGACAAATATTGTAAATTCTTTTCAATGTGCAGCTGTATTTCTCTCCAACATAAATATAATTAACTAGTTTTTACAGCAGCAATAAGCATCACAGAACCCCTACAGTGTGGAAAGAGGCCATTCGTCCCATTGAGTCTGTGGCAACCCTCCAAAATGCATCCCAGCCAGATCCAATCCCCCCACTGTACCCATATTTCATGTGGCTAACCCACCTATCCTGCACATCTTTAGACTGTGGGAGGAAACTGGAGCACCCAACGGAAACTCACGGAGACACGGAGAGAACGTGCAAACTCTACACAGACAGTCACCGAGGGTGGAAATTGAACCTGTGTCCTTAGAGCTATGAGACAGCTGTGCTAACTGTTGTGCCATTGTGCCACCCTAATGAGTCAATCACAATGTTTCTTGATTGACAGAAAAATAAATCTAAGGTAACTTTTTTTTAATTTCTAATGTCTGAGCATTATGATTGATCTTTAGAAATAGCATAGGGCTATAATCATAAGAAACTTTATCGTTGAGGTTATTCCTGATGCTTTGCTTTGCACATTGAAGTGACAACAGGGGGTTCTAGGAATTGTTCAGGTCAGACAGAATTCCAGTCTGTTGACAGGGATATGTAGGAAAACAAATTGCGTCAACAGCCATCATGTTAGCTTGCTGGCATCATATCATTTATGGACCATTTTTCTCAGAAGCAGGAGGAGAGTTGATAGGGCTATCTGCTTACAATCAGGTAGTGCCAATTAAGTGTACTTCTAGGTCTATAAAGGTCTATTATCAGAGCCCGACTGGAACTATCCAGCCAGCTTCTTGTGCTTGCTTTGGCATCAGGGATGAAGCCTGGAGGTGGTGTTCCAGTGGCCGACTGGGTTAGGGCAGCTTCCTGCTCTTCTTTGCTAGCCTGTGTACAGCTGCTACTAAAAGCCACCACGTTGAGGATTCATAATGGCTGATAGGCTGTTCAGACATTTGTTAATTTAACTTTTTGAAAGGTTCAAAGTGGTGGTGTCCTCTTGTTCTGTAATATCTGAAAAAGGCTGCAGATTCCACCAACCTCCCCACCAACCCCCCAACCTGCTACCTTCCAGTTTTAACTCCCTAATCAATGTTCTTGATTGGACAACCAATTTGCCCTCTGACCACTAACTGACCAATCAGAAGAGAAATACTGCCAGCTGAATTCCCCATATTGTGCAGCGTTCTGACTCTGATTTAAGCCCAGACCCAGAACTCAAAAGTGTACAACCAGGTTTATTTGAAAACTTATGAACCTGTGAAAAAAAATCCATTGTTGGACAGTTGATGTAATACAGATAGCACTTTTAATGCTAGTTATCTTCTTTGCGAATCTACTTCTGTGTAGATTCAGGTGTATACCAATTTAATGAGTAATTTGTCTCAGTCTGCTAACTGGTGTTAATTATGGTATTTTCCTTATTCTTGAAGATGACAGGAGAGTGTTTCATATCAACCTCAATACAAAACAGCATGGCTAAAGGATCATTGTTGGTCCTGTGCCATGATATCCAAAAGATGTTCACTGAAACATATCAAGCTACAAAATGGCTACATCACAACTTTCTCATTTTGAGCTTCACTCTTCAATCTCTACCCTCATATGAACACTGAAAGGCAGACAGACTGCAGCTATTCACCTCAACAAATTAATCAGCTCAGACTAAGTGCCATAGAAGATGATACACTGACAGAATTAATCTAAAAGTTTACAAGAAAAACATTCTTATTATAAAACATTCATTTTCTACCCAATATATAAATAAGTGAAACACTGAGAAGCCCCAGTTTATAGAAACCAGACCATTCCTGTTGCTGTTAATGTAAATCTCTTGAGCTTTTTAAGAGCTGCCACTTGATGGCTTAATTTAAATCATTGCCCCTCAATGTGTATCCATATATCTACAGAAAGAGTGAATTGTCACAGACTTCAGCCACCCAACAATTCAATCTCTAGTTAAACATCTGTTGGGAAGCTCTTTGTGCGTGACTGATTCTGCCATAGTCTAGCATTTTCCACACTGTGAGATATGCTGTAAGCCTTATGCTACCAATTTGGATTCCAGAAGCCCTTTCATCTGGAATTGTGGTTGAACCAATTATATAATAAAGGACTATTATTTATTGAAGGGTCACAAATATCAGCTTGCTCCCTACTTGGTTTATTGTACCACAACAAATGTGTTTCTCTGTGAGAATTAATCAGGTGGAAATATGAAAGGGGCATTGTGAATTGTGCACTTTACCTCTAACATATTCTGAAAGGGTGTTGAGATGATGCTGAATGATTGCTTCATCTTCAATACAATGAATGAATGCACACAAATATCCTGCAGTCGCTCCTTATTCCATTGTTTTAAAACTGCACACTATGCAGTGTGATAAACAATGTATCAGGTTGAAATTTCCTCCTCCTTCTTCCATTAGATTACGTGCAATTAATTTACACAATACTGCCAGACATTAAAACAATGAACAGCTGACCAAGGGTCTGTGGATGCAATATCATATTCCTGACGCAACTCATAGTATTTTGACTGTTGCCTATTTTTTTCTTGATTATTCTCTCTTCATGCCCCTTGCTCATTCAAATGAAATTCTCCTGCTCCTTTTCTGATTGCTGTGTGTGAGATCCATTGAACTATATCCATCTCCACATTCATTTTTTCCCAGTAAAAAGACAGCTTGCCTTTATTCTGAGTCTCATCAAGTTCTTAAGATGAGTAAAAGTACTACACATGCAATAACTTACATTTTAAAATCTAATAATTATCCTTAAATGGGCACATTTGGCACAACAGGCCCACAGAGAGTTAATGTAGTTAGTGTTCAGTTAATTTATTCATTCACAGCAGCATTAGAAAATAGAACAGTACAGCACAGTACAGGCCTTTCAGCCCACAATGTTGTGCCGAACTTTTACCCTAAACCTAAGGTCTATCTAACCTCCACCCCTACCTTATACTATCATCCATATGCCTATCTAATAGTCACTTAACTGCCCCTGATGAAGCTGACTCCACTACCCTCTCCGGCAATGCATTCCATGCCCCTACCACTCCGAGTAAAGAACCTACCTCTGACGTCTCCCCTATATCTATCTCCACTCACTTTAAAACTATGCCCCCTCGTAATAACTACCTCTACCCTAGGAAAAAGTCTCTGGCTGTCCACTGTACCTATACCTCTGATCATTGATTGCCCACTGGGCACCTAAGAGTCAACCACATTGCTGTGGCAGTTTCCTCCCCTAAAGGGGCTATAGTGAACCACAAAGGTTTTTTCCCAACAATTGACAATGGATTCATGGTCATCATTAGACTTTCAATTCCAGAATTTTTTTTTTTAAATATTGAATTCAAATTCCACCACCTGCAATAGCAGGGTTTGAACCCAGGTCCCCAGGGCATTACCTGGGTCTCTGGATTAACATTCCAGTGATAATACCCCTAGGCCATCACCTCCCCTGTTGTTATTCTGTCTTATCTGGCAATGTTGGTTAAGGGACAAGTGTTTGCCTGGATATCTCAGAACATAGAACACAGAACATTATAGCGCAGTACAGGCCCTTCAGCCCTCAATGTTGCGCTGACTTGTGAAACCAATCTGTAGCCCATCTAACCCGAAGTACTGCCTGAAGTACAGAAAAAGGCAAATGGGACTTTGGTTTAATATTTCAAATGAAAGTCAGTAAGGCCCGAATCTACTAATCCTAGAAGATATCTGCATGTTTCTGTTGATGTTCTGACAATAGATAATTGCTGTTCCATTACATTGTGGTCAACATACCAGTCAACATCAATAGGAACCCATTATTCAATCAGGTACGTCTACATATCTTCATTTATCAAAGAATGTTCATATAGTTTGTTGTGTATCAAACTGCCTGATATTCAGCTTCTCATCCCTGAAGAGGAGTGGATCTTGCCTCTGACCACCCCCAGCAGGCTGGCATCAGAATCTGCCCATGACTTACTGCATCAGAACCCCCTGAGTGATGGCTATCTCCCTTGACTTAGCTGAGGACTGGGAGACCAACCACGGCAAGGACCCTGTCCTTGTGTTTGTGCTAAGGTAAGGAAGCAGAATTGTGGGTCTGGTATCTCTGGTTGAGAGGGCAAAACACAAAAAGTCAAGGTTAGGCAAGGGTGTTGTGAGAATCCAGGTAGGATTCAGACCGAGTGCTAAGAGAGCAAACAAAGAGCTCAGAGATCTGTTCTGGTTCACACCATGAACTGGGTGCATGTCTCTGACCGCACAGTCTCCTTGCTGCGGCATTACAACAATGGTTGTGAGTGCAGCCCTAGATGCAGCGTTGAAACGCAGAGTGTCTTGTAAATGGATTGGAGAGGTGTCATGTAAGTTAGTTGAAGCTGGCACACGTCAGATGCCAATGACCGTACATATGGGTTGTGTGTTGTTGGTGCCCTCAGAACAGGTCCTGAGATGGTGATGCCAGTGTCCAACAAGGGGGTCACTCTGAGAAAATGGTGAGCAGGACCCGCTAAGTGCCTTCCTTGTAGAGATTTCCAGGCATTGAATTTTGTTAGTAAGTTTGGTAAAATAGGAAGCCAAATATTAATCAGGTGAGTTGGCATGTTAAAAAGGCTCTTAAAGAGAAATGATCTCTATCAATTGCCAACTCGCTGTCGCATAGCGAGAATCTCACCATACTCTTTGTGAAAAGCATAAAAGATGGAGTGAACATTACGCATGTAGCCCAATTCTATTGCACACCTCGCCAGAGTCCTATAAGATTCTGCAGAATATATATTTCTATTTCCTGCACAAGAGCTGCATTCAATCTGGTAAACTGTATAGCAGAAGCCAAACTTGCTCCCAATGAAGCTATAAAGCCAACAGTCTCATAGTCACTTTGCTGAACCCAATTTATAATTTGCAAGATTTTTAAAATTGAAATCAGATTCTCAAAGTGCCACAATGAACTTTGAAGGCACACTTTCTGGATCATTAGTCCTGGTCTCAGGAATACTAGTCCTATAGCATAATCACTACACATCATAAAGGACCTGAATTGTTTATGTATCATTGGAAATATGAGGTTTACTCAGCTATCACTGAGATTGAGGTACTAATAATTCAACACTGTGTAATACAAGTCCATTAGTTAGGAAAGGCCATGACTTTTGTGTTAACAAGTTCAAACAAAATATTAGATATTTAGGAAAGCAAAACAAATTTACTGAGAAACATGAAAAACAAGTAATTATGCAAATTATTTTACATGTCAAACTACTGATTATTCCAATACACCAGCCATTAGCAACATTTTCTGTGCTTGGTTATCTATAACTTCAATATTGCTGAGAAAAAAACACAATTTGTCGAAGTTTTTCATCTTACACTCATCAGGACAATTTGCAAGAAACACCAAAGCAAAGGGAAAATCACATTTATATTTTCTGCGAGCAAAGCGCTTATGAGTTTCTAGGTTGGCTTTGATTAGTAGAAGCACTGCCATGTAGTATCCATGAGTAAATAATGATTCACAGATAACTGCCAGGCTTGGTTTAAATTTTAAGCCAGACGGGTTGACTCCAATTTGACAAGGCATTGCCCTGAGAATTAAACCAGAGAATAGTGGTCATGTATTGTATTGATTTGAAAGAAGCACAAATTCTTTCTGTCTTTAAAAGGTCTTGTCTATTTTTATATGTGGCATTCAATGCCCACAGTGGGCTACACTGCGAGCCTGACAGACAATCCTAGATTGGTCATCAGCGTAATTCTTCATCAACCCAAGGTTATTTTGTCAATGTTGTCCAGATGTATTTGATGTCAGACATTGTGTTTGTGGGTATTGTAAGCATGGATGGCTAGCTATTGTCGGTACTATGCTTATGTGAAGGGGAGCCAATGGCCTAGTGGTGCCATCGCTAGATTGTTAGATTAGACACTGGTAATGATCTGGGGACCTAGGTTCAAATCCTGCCATAGCAGATGGTCAAATTTGGATTCAGTTAAAAATGTGGAATTAATATTCTAATGATGACCCTGAAACTGATGTCAATTGTTGGAGAAAAACACTATCTGGATCACTGTTGTCCTTTAAGGAAGAAAATCTGCCATCCTTACCTGGTCACCTTACATGTGATTGCAGACCCACAACAATGTAGATTATTCTTAGCTGCCCTCTGGGCAATTCGGGATGGCAATAAATGCTAGCCTAGCCACCAACACCCACATCCTGTGAACGATTAACAAGAAAAGCTGAAGGGATATGTATATTTGATATGATCCACCAGTCATTAGGATGTATTGCCTGTATAACTCACATCACACACTCACACAAAATTCATATGCTGCATTTGTATAGTAAGCAGGATATCTTGTTGGCAACAACCTGGATTCTATATGGTAACGCTTCTACTAATCATAGTCAACCTTCCAACTCATCAGCACTCTGCTCTTATAAAATATAAATTTCCCTTTGCTTTGGTGTTTCTTGCAAATTGTCCTGATGAGCGCAAGATGAAAAGGAGCAAGCACCACTTGAGTTGCTACTGGATTGTAGCAGTGTCAAATATATAGCTTCAATGGTTGCTCAAAATTTTGAATGATCTTACTCTTCAGGATAACCTGATGTTGACTGGGTAATGTTCAGGATCGAAAGAGTAGCCTTAGAGTAGCCATTTTTCACAGGATAGCTTTGAAGTCCATTTCAGAATCATGTTTGAATGTATTGTATCAAACATCATATCCCTTTGGGTGTTTGCAAACAGCAAGATACAAGACTGTATACAAATAGCTTGCACTTGCAAAACCCACAACATAATGTCCAATATTAAAATAATGCTAACTGTGCAGAGAATTACACTGATAATCAACTTAGCATTGTCAGTTGGGTTTGTGTCTACTGGTAGCTACAAAGATTAATACACAAGTCCCTGTAGTTTGCAGACAGAAAGGACATGTACACACATTGTACAAGTTTCAACTCAACACAATAGGTTGAGCTAAACTCTTGAAGCCATCAATGAACAGATCTTAACTGAAATTAAGATGTTGTGAAAATGGCTAAAACCAGGCACTCTGATCTAAATCTCCAGTTTGATTTACACCTTTCTGGAAGTTTCATGTACTGGCATGAAAGACTTGCCTCCTGATTACTCAGCCTGAAAAAAAAATCAGTGAAGCCAGACACAAAAATATACAATGAATTGTATTTCAGAAAACCTTTGGAAAAAACAAAGGAATGAATAGTGGTTTTGTAACAGCAGAACTGCCTGGCATTCTCTCTTATTTACTGTCTCTCCTCCCCCTGATTTTTCTCTCATACTCTTGGAAGAAAATGTTTATGAAAGCAAATTGGAGAAAGATCAATTCACTGAGAATTCAAAGATATTTACAAATTTCACTGTTGCTGATGATATTGAGTATCAGTTAAACATCTAGTGCCTCAGGTGAAATGTGAAATCTAAAAGACTCTAGGACTTTTTAAATTTTGATCTCCCTTTTAGTCCTAGACATTCACTTGCATGAAAGCTTCATACTTGTGTTGAGTGTTTGACATCACATTTTATTTTTTTTCTCAGGCTTTGAAGTAATAAAATTCATTTTTCTTTTCCTCAAAAACATGGAATTCGTTCTGCAATAACAAACTTTTCATTTAAACACAATACCATTGTACCTTTAAAAACAATTTAAAATTTTTATTGGCACTGAGAGGGTTAAAAAAAGGAGTGATTCATTTTCCCCCATCTGGTCATACCAAGTGCGTAACATTAGAATTTGCTTCAGAGGTAATTTCCTCCCCTTTGAGCTGGAGGTGTGTGTGTTCACCTTCCACTGAAGGGATTTGAGCTCAGATTGTAGGTTGACATACCAGTGAAGGGCTGAGGTAATTCTGCACTGTCAAAGTTTCTAATAAAGTGTCAAAGCGAGGTCGTATCTGTGTTTAGGATCTCAAAACATCATTTCAAAGCAGTACAGTGGACAACAACAGATATTTGGATATTAAAGGAATTGATGGATATAAGAAAAGCTGAGGTGGGCTAATGGCCATGATCTTCCTGAATGGTGAGGAGGCTTGAGGGGCAAGATGACTTTGCCCTTCCTGATGTTCTAAAAAAAAATCTGTCAATCAAACATCATTGCTAGTTGTGGGATCATGTTGTGCACAAATTTACTGTTGTTTTTTGCACTTTAAAACTGTGGTTATATTTTAGATTTGGAGATCTTCAGGTTGTGACTACTGCTATGTAAATGGAAAAACTTATTTTCCCTTAGGGCTGTTTCAGTCCGGGAAGGGCAATTTAAGTCACACTAATGTTTCTACTTCATGTACAGTACACATTGCCAAATCTTACTAGCAGCCGTGCTAAACATTGTTGAACTGAATAGCAATTACAACAATAAAAACAGACATTAGGGCCAAGAACTATAAACGTGGTTATCAGGCATTTGTAGACTTGAATGTTCTATCAATGGTCAAGAGCTAGATTACTGACTGCACATCAGTGTGACTCACACTGAGGCTAGCCAGAAGTAAGGATATAAACTGAGTACTCTAGCAATTAATTTAATCTGAAGGTTAAATGCAAATATACCTTTTCTGGATAATAATAGAACATACTTTAGTGCAAGAACTGTGACTTTTTATTTTTGCGTCTTTAAAAACTGTGAACAGCAATGAGAAAGAACTATTTTTAAAATACAGGCACTTACCAGGATGGCTGCATAATTTCACACTATTCAAGGAGTTCAATACCTTTGTGATCTCTGTTTTATTGTGGCTATGTCTTCCTGCAATGTGCAGATGATCACAAGCCAAGGAGTTGCTTATAAGTGAAGCAGATTGGTTCTTACCTAAATGAATAGGTGGAGCTTGGAAACAGGTTAGAGAGACACAGATGCCGAGAGAGACAGAGAGAGGGGGGTGTGTGAGAGAGAGAGGAAAAAAATCACACATGTTGTTCTCCCGAGCAAAATCTGCCACTTCTCTGCAGTGAAAAAGACCTCAATTTAAACTTGAGTGGTAAGGTGAGAGTAACAGGCCCCACCTGCTTGTATTTGACCAAGCATGGTATCAAGGAGCCTAGGGGCAAAATTGGAATCAATGGGTGTCAGGGGGCAGACTCATCACTGGCTGGAGTCATGCCTGGCACATAGGAAGATGGTTGTGGCTGTTGGAAGTCAGTCATTTCACCTCTGGGACATCTGTGCAGGAGTTGTTCATGGCAGTGTCCTGGGCCTTCAGTTGCTTCATCAATGACCTTCCCTCCAACATAGAGTCAGAAGTGGGGAAGTTCTCAGATAGTTGTACATGTCTAGCATTTTTCCAATTTGTCAGCTACTGAGGCAGTCTATTTTCAAATATAACAAAATCTGTACAATACCCAGGCATGGGTTGACAAATGACAAATTTTACCTGAATGCTGCTGAACATTATGCAAGTCAATCACAATCTCCAATGAGAAATAGTCCAACCACAGCCCCTTGACATTCAATGGTGATACCCCCACAGAATCACTCATCCTCCACTGTCAATGCCCTTGGGCTTAACATTTATCAGATACTCAACTGGACTTGCCACATAAATGCAGAGGCTACAAAAGCAGGTCAGAGGCTAGGAATACTGCGGCAAGCAGCTCACCTCCTGACTTCTCAAAGCTTGTCCGTCATCTACAAGGCACATGTCAGGAATGTGATGCAATACTCTCCACTTGCCTGGATGGCTGCAACTCTAACAAACCTCAAGAAACTTGACACCATAAAGAATGAAGTGGCCCATTTGCTTGGCACCACACCCACAAGCATCCACTCCCTCCATCACTGATGCTCAGTAGCAGCAGTGTGTACGATCTGCAAGATGCACTGCAGGAATTCACCAAAGATCCTTTGACATCACCATCCAAACGTACGACCACCTCCATCTAGAAGGACAAGGGCAGCAGATACCTGGGAACACCGCTACCTGTCATGGAGGCATTATTGAGAGTTCTGGATGCAGGGTAATGGTTGTTCAAATGTCTTGGGCAATTCAACTTAATGCATGGGGTGCTGATGCACATCTTTGGGGGTATAATCCAGACTCTGACTATCCACAGATTAAAAGTAGGTCACTGTGTAACAAGCCTGCTCACAATACTGGACACCTAAACACACTAGAGAAATCTCAAGGAACTAAACTTGGAGGGCAATATTTGTAGATGTTTCCAAAAAGAGCTTTGAGTTACATTATTCAGCACCCAGAGTAAAAATTGCCAATTCTGAAATGTCCTGATTTAAAACATTTGGAATCATTGCCATGTATTTAATAAAAATATTGTGCTAACACCAAATGAATAATTCATTTGAAGTATAGTGTCTTGTCAAATCATTGTGCAGTATTCAATTTCTTCATTTTTGACTTGTTTTTCAGATGTATACTTTGCTTTATCTGTAACTTAATCTTTTCAGTAATAAAATTATGCCAAGAGTAATTTATAGAGCCTGATTTTTATTTATACTTCCTCTGACAGGATATCCAGTAGCAATAAGTTATTTGATTTCTATATTCTCCATCTGGTCATATATATGCAGATCACTAACAACAAGGAAGTGCATTTGCAAGGTGACTTAATCATTGTCACTCTTACACTGACCTTGAGTTGTAGAAACCACAAAGTAAACATGAATGCCCAGCCTCTACGATCCTGATGTCACCCTGGGCTCAGCTTGTCATGGTTACTGACTACAGAAGACAACTATCTTCTCCTTGCTCACAATCCCTGACAGCAGGCGACACAATAATGCAAGTGATCAAAGGGTGAATACCATCACCAGAATTATGTTCTCCCAAAGCAATACAACAGTTATCAAACAGGATACCATTTAAAAGGGTAAGTGATGGCCTAGTGGTATTGTGGTCAGACTGTTAATCCAGCGACCTGGGTAACGTTCTGCCATGGCAGATGATAGAGTTTGAATTCAATAATAATCCAGAAATAAGAGTCTAATGATGACCATGAAACCATTGCTGATTGTCAGGGGGAAAATTCCACGAATGCCCTTTAGGAGAGAAACTGCCAACATTACCTTATCTGGCCTACATGTGACTCCAGACCATAGATATATGGTTGACTCTTAACTATCCTCTTCCCAATTAGAGAAGGGGAAATAAACACTAGTCCAGCCAATGTTGCCCATAATCACATGATGAATAAAACAAAAGAGTGACAGATTTTAGTTAAACCTGGACTTCCGTGCTTGTACATGAAAAAATAATCCTCAGCCATTTATTAGTTTTGATCCATATGATCAAGTCTTTCCATTGTATCATCTCTTCCAATCTCCAAGCTACTCCAGTCCTACAACTGTCTAGGATCTTTACATTCCTCCAACTCTGACCTGTTAAACATTCCAAACTACTTTTGACACTTTTACCTTAACAGTCTCGACCCTAAGCTCTGATATTTCCTTTCTAAACCATTTTGCTTCTCCACTGCTTTCTCCTTATGGACTCTGATTACCTCTTTGACCAAACTTTTCATCATACACACTAGTTCTTTCTTTGGCTAGTGTTGATTTTTGTGGTTCTGCTCCCATGGGACATTTTCCTTTGCTAAGGTGGTCTATAAATGCAAGTTGTTTTTTTTTTAAAATCTCTATCAATAACTACAAGGCTGCGAGAAAGACTTCTACTTCATTGTTTCCACCATCTCTCCATGATAGCTCATCCATGATTAGCAGCCTACCATATGGAAAGTTATCATTCAAGCCTTTGAGTTTAAATCTGACCAGTTCCAGCACCAGGGCACAGCACCACTGTGAGATTTAACGTAATAACAATTTCAAGAACCCATAGGCACAGCTATGAACAATCCCTAGAGACAGCAAGAACTGCAGATGCTGGAGTCAGCGATAACACAGTGTGGAGCTGGAGGAACACAGCAGGCCAGGCAGCATGAGAGGAGCAGGAAAGCTGATGTTTTGGGTCAGGACCCTTCTTCAGGAACCCTGCTCCTGAGACGCTGCCTGACCTGCTGTGTTCCTCCAGTTCCACACTGTGTTATC
>JAHRHZ010000021.1:42328652-42429354 GCA_024137785.1 Ginglymostoma cirratum
ATGCTGCCTGGCCTGCTGTGTTCCTCCAGCTCCACACTGTGTTATCTATGAACAATCCCAACTTTTAAGGGCTTAAAAATAAATGTTAACTGTAAACAGCATTTCAAATCAATTTTGGTCAAGTAGCAGCTGGCACAAAGGAGATTAAATGTCACTGTCTAAAAGAAAGAAATGAGAGCAGGCCTATTCAACACAAATGATGATTGCCAAGTTCATAACAAAGGATAAAGAAGTGCACTCCACCCAGAAAATAAAACAGTCAACAGGAACCAAGCCAGACACACATGACAGTAAATGACCTCTATTAATAGGATTAAAGGTTTTATCCGTATCTATGTCTATAAGAAAAAGAACAAACGTCAAATAGCCTTAGAAACAAATCACAGTGATAACTGATTGTTATGTAAAAGGGGCAACATTCATTCAAGAAATAATGAAACGGTCACAAGAAAACTGTGTTCATCATGCAAGCAAACAGCTTAGTATCAATCTGTAACTCAGCCAACATATGCTAATAGCAGACATGAGTCAGTTTTACTCAGTCATGTGAAATTGGAGGCTCTACCATCACTATCCGTAAGTATAGACTACAAGAGGCATGTGTAAGTGCATGCTGCCACTGTAACACATCCCCTTGGTGAGCTGGCTCATTCAGTTGGCTGCATGATTGGTGTGGATCGTTTTGACGCCAACAGCCCAGGATTCGATGCTGGTCTAGCTTTCTGGGGTGGATTCAGGACCTGCCTCTTTTCCCTGTCTGTGGTGGAGATCAGATATTGTAAGTTGGGCCTCCCTTTAGATGTAGAACCGGCAAAGAAGTATTGATTTTATTGTATTCCATTCAGTCTAGAACATTGACAAATAATTGAATTGAAGTCATAGAGTCACACAGCATGGAAACAGATACTTTGGTCCAAACAGTGCATGCTGCACATAATCCTACACTAAACTAGTCTCACATGTTTGCTCCAGGCCTGTATCCCTACAAACCTTTCCTATTCCTGAACTTATCTAAGAATCTTTTAAATGTTGTAACTGTGCTTGCATCCACCACAATGTGGAGGTGCCGGTGTCGGACAGGGGTGGACAAGGTCAGAAATCACACGACACCAGGTTATAGTCAAATAAATCTGTTGGACTATAACCTGGTGTCGTGTGATTTCTGAGTGCATTCACCACTTCCTCAGAAAGTTCATTCCACATGCGAACCTGCCTCTGTGTGAAAAATGTTACGATAATTAAAGGATTTCATAGGTTATATAGAAAGATTCCCTCATGAGGAAGCTCAAAGAAGGTGACATGACTTCAAAACTGGCTCTACAATATCAGGAATGTTTAAACTTTTTTCTTTAATTTAAAGTTATGTCATGAATATGTAATTTTAATATGGTACATTTTGAAAAGAAAGCAAATCTGTTAAAATAGACACAAGGAGTCTTACAAAGTGGATCCAGGAAATCACATGATTTTTGTTGTGGATTTATCTGCAGATGATCCAACTGTGCTAACTTAAGAACAAAAACAAAGTTGCTGGAAAAGCTCAGCAGGTCTGGCAGCATCTGTGAAGGAGAAAACAGAGTTAACGTTTTGGGTCCGGTGACCCTTCCTCAGAACTTAACTTAAGAGTCAATTATGAAGGATCATTAAATAATTCAAGAATTACAGGACTGTCCTGGAGGTGTGAAAACTCAAAGTTTCTGCATTGTTGAACAGGATCTAGGAAGAAGGACGCCACAAGGAATTCCAACATAATTGACTTTGCTTTTAGGAGCAATGATTTATCAAACTTAATATTGGAAGCCAGTTTATCGTAATAACAGTTGGCTGAGGACTGCCATTTAGAGAGAACCATCCAAATACCATGATAGGTACATCATGAAAAAGCAACCAAAAGGGAGAGGAAGGAAACTGTCCGGGATAAAACAGAATCAGAATACTAATAAATGCAACCTAGAGTACTGTAAATGTGAAACAAGGGACACTTCACTGACTCCCTGGACCTGTTCTGCTAAATCCATCAATGGATCCATGTCTAACAATTTACCTTCAATCAAGTTTCCCTCTTTTCCTCACTGCCTCAGACAGTTTCCCTTCCTTTCTGCCTTGAACAATCAAGGTGTGACCTGTCAAGTACAGGGAGCATTCATCCATCCCTTTCCTGGAGCCCTTCCTTGCTGCCTTTTAACGATGGGACTCCGATCTCAATCACAGCCTGTCACAGATCTTAAAGAGGAAAAGAATGCTACATGTACTGCAGCCAAGCTTGCTTTGACTGTATCTTCCAAACACATGGCCCCTATCGCTTAAAAGGGCAGCAGAACCATGGAAACTGCTGTATCTGCAAATTCCCTCTAACAAACACATCATCATGAATTGGAACTACATCACTGTTCCTTCACTGTTTCGCTGGGTCAAAATCCTGGAATTCCCTTTCCGACAGCACTATGGGCATCACTACACCCCAAAGGCTGCAGCAGTTCAAGAAAGCAGACAACTACCACCTTCCCAAGAGCAATTATAGATGGGCAATGAAGACAAGGACATACACATCCCAGGAACGAATAATAATAACTTTATAAAGGCCACTTAAGTGTCTCAATAGGGTCAATGGACTGCTCAACATCTCCAACTCCTTTTAAACAATGGGAGACAGATCAGGGCAGGAAGGAAGGCCACACACTGTTATATGAGCTTTACAGCTTTCAAGGCCTTTGGCAGGCAAGTACAACATCCAGCTTTGTGAGCCTATAAGC
The DNA here is from genome assembly GCA_024137785.1 of Ginglymostoma cirratum. Taxonomy (NCBI): domain Eukaryota; kingdom Metazoa; phylum Chordata; class Chondrichthyes; order Orectolobiformes; family Ginglymostomatidae; genus Ginglymostoma; species Ginglymostoma cirratum. The sequence goes on from JAHRHZ010000021.1 coordinate 42,331,406, forward strand.
AGGTTTAGATAATTATCTTGAAGATGAATATCGCAGTGTTATAACAAATATTGAAGTGTGTTCCATAGAATTCCTTTTGCCTGCTATTTAAAGAAAGCATTTAATTAAATTAAAAATTGATGCCTTTGTTAAAAGAGTGGAATTAATCATTTCAAGCTAATAGATTATTGCTATCATTACAAGTGTCAAAGATCCTGATTTCAATACCTCTCTTTAAAATGGCTATTAGATTACAAATGGTAATAGTTCATGATTGACGGCAATTTCTTCATCCAGTGCCATTTTCTACAAATAGCCATGCTTAATGGAAAAGTTGAAAAAAATGATCTGGATTAAAATAGGCAAACGCTTTAGGCCCACAGCCCTGCAGTATGTTAAATGTAAATTTCAGCAGTCTGCTGATCTCTCTGTCTTGTCTTTTACGAAAATGAAAAGAATTCCAGCTTCCTGTTTAACTGAGGGCAACATTGACCAACTTGACATTTTACATCCTTTCAAAGACATGACATTTTAGCTTTATTTTCAAAGAATTGACCACCCATTGGGATTTTCCTGTATAGTACGCTAAGGTCAAGGATCAAAAGAGGACTCATTATGTAAGTCTGCCATTCCAAGCTCATGACCTCAGGAAAAGAAGCAGGCACACAACATTTCATGGTTATATTTTGCAACCACACTCATCCTTTTAATGTACGTCGGAGTGCAGAAAATCTTCACAGATTTATGATAGGCTACACGTTTGTCAACTTGTTATTACTATTAACAATAGGTGTCAGATTGCAGATTATTTGGCAATATCACATTTTCATCAAGGGAATGATTTCACGTTGTACTCACCGACATTTACTGCTTCCTGATTCGCAACACCTTGATGCTAAATTTCATAGACTCATATCCCTCCACAATATCACACATATTTATCTGTGCAACCTCCTCCAGTCCTACAAACCTCGAAGAACTTTTCATTCCGATATCTCTAGCCTCTTTTAGATCTCCAATTTCCTTAGCCCCAAATATGATCATGTCTTCAGCTTTCTAAAGCCTTAGCTCTGGAATTACCTAATCAAACTCCTCTCCCTATCTATTACTTTCTCCACTTTAAGACTCTAGTGAAAGCCCTTTTTGCTTGATCAAGTGTTGACCACGTTTCATTCCAAGACATTGGCAAGGCCACATTTGGAGAACTGCGTACAATTCTGGTCACCCTGCTATAGGAAGGTTGCTATTACATTGGAAAGGGTGCAATAAAGATTTACAAGAATGTTACCAAGTCTGGCAGTTTTGACATATAAGGGGAGGCTAAATAGGCTGGCATTTCTTTTCCCTGGAGTGTAGAAAGCAGGGGGTGGTGACCTTATAGGGGTTTATAAAATCATAAGGGGCGTGGGTAAGGTGAATAGCCAAGGTGCTTTTCCCCAAAGTAAGGAAGTCCAAAACTAGAGGGCATAAGTTTAAGGTGAGAGGGGAAAGATTTCAAAGGGATCTGAGGGGCAACGTTTTTACACAGAGATAAGTGTGTATATAGAATGAGCTACCAGAGGAAGTAGTAAAGATGAGTACGCTTACAACAGTTAAAAGATATTTGGACAAGTGCATGGAAAGGAAAGTTTCAGAGGGATACGGGCCAAATGCAGGCAAATAGGACTAGCTCAGTTTCCGAAACCTAGTCAGCATGGATGAGTTGGGCTGAAGGGTCTGTTTTCATACTGTATGACTCTATGACACCACAGTCCAAATGTTTACATGTATATACTCGTGTGAAGTGCTTTTTGATACCTTGTTTTATGTTAAATACCTAATGTAAAGGCAAGTTGTTGCTATGCTGCTCTGCTCTCAAAGCACCATGGAATTTCTTTTTATCCACTTACGTGATTTTAGCATCACTAGCTGGATAAACATTTATTGCTGATCCCTAATTGCCCTGGAGAATGTGTTAGTGAGCTGCCTTCTTGAACCACTGTCACCCTTGACGTGTTGGAATACCCACTGTGCTGTTAGGAACGGAGTTCCAGGATTTTGATCCAGCAACACTGAAAGGATATTTCCAAGACAGGATAGTAAGTGGCGTGGAGGAAAACTTATAAGTTGTTGTGTTCCCATGTATCTGCAGTCCTTGTCCTTGAAGGTGGAAGATGTTATGGGTTTAGAAGGTCCTGGTGAAGAAGCCTTGGTGAGTTGCTACAGTGCATCTTGTAGATGGTACACTCTGTTGCTATTGTACATGGAGAGGGTGAATGTTGCAGGCAGTGAATAGGGTGCCTATCAAGAGGGCTGCTTGCTCCAGGAGGTGTCAAATTTCTTGAGTGTTATTGGAGGTGCACCTATCCATGCAAATGGGTATGTTCCTTCACACCCCTGACTTGTGTCTTGTAGGTGATGGACAAGCGTTGGGGAAGCTACAACTGAGTTAATTGCCACTGAATCCTTAGCCTTTTACCTGCACTGTAGCCATAGTATAGCACTTACAGTTCGATTTCTGTTAAATGGTAACTCCCACGATGTTGATAGTGGAATGATTCAGTGATAGTAATGGCATTGAATGTCAAGTGGTAATGGTTTGATTCTCTTTTCTGGGAGAGAGCCATTCCTTGGCATTATTGTGCCACAAATGCCAATTGTCATTTTTCAACTCGAGTCTGGATGTTGAATTGGCTTTATTACATATGGACATTGCTTCAGTATCAGAATAGTCATGCATGGTGCTGAATACTGTGAAATCATCAATGAGCATCTCCGTTCCTAACAATATGATGGAGGAAAGAATAATGCAGTAGGCAGGATTTCCTTCACATAGTTCTTTCTACTTCAAACAGTGATGTGCTTCATCAGTATTTTGAGGCAATTTTTGCTGGATTTTCTTGGGTGTATGAAAATGGCATAAAATGTCCCATTGTTCTATCTTAGATCTCCAGTGATGTAATCAGAATATCAAACTTTGCCAGCCATATCTTCCAGAGAATTCAAGTAAAATCAATGGAGAAATGGATTGTCAGGGTCTACTGAGACAATTTTTGACACTGATGCTGGTGATATCCTGTAAAAAGGAAAACCCTGACAGTAGCAACACAACGCATATGAGAGAATAATCTGGATTGATGTAAACATCCATGTGATGTTGATTTTGTGTTGTCTTCTGAAGCTGGGATGACAGCAACAAACTTGATGTGTTGAAAAAGACAAGACAAAATTTCCCCAAAATGGTGTAGATCTTCCATTAATTCTGAATGGCCAAAACAAATTGAGCCAATCAGCCAATAATGAGTAGCTGAGAGCTTCACTATGTGTCAGATTAGATGCAGTTATACTGCCAGAATGGAATGAGCTCTTACCTCACAAAACTCTCAATTTGAAACTCTGCTCATGCACCAGATGTGGCCTTGCAGTTTCAACAGATTGAAGACAGCTGACCTCAATGAGAAGAGATTAATGGGGGCAGTGGGGTTTGAAATCCCTCTTAATTAAAAAAAATGCAACGGATTGCTTTTTCTTCCAAGTTAACGAGCTGTTAATTCAGTCACAGCTACCTGCGGCTTTGAAATATGATTTTGGAAATTGCTGCAGTTGATTGCCCGGAAAAGGAAGCATTCTGTGAATTTTGTTAGAAGAGGAACAGTTGTGTATGTATCACAGCAGATGTGCAACATACCTTTAACGGACACACTCGTTATATCTTCACTGTATCATGGCAAGTGATCCTCACAGCCTACGTGTTCCAGACATGTGAATTAACATCTCTCAATGGGATGATTAGAAAATATCTGTAAAGTCCTCAGTCTCCTTCTTATAAGCACGGCTTTCTTGCAGCATAACATGCTGAGGGATACATGCTGTAGTACAACCAACTTGTTTAGTGATTATAATGTACATCTGTAGATAAGGTGCTTTAATTAAGGTTCATTGCATTTTTAGTACTATGCACCCCACATCTCATCCTCATGTTATGGAGCTCAGACAACTGTCACAGCACCACATATCATACCATGTCACATCTTGGAATCAAAGGAATTATTTTCAATTTAGAAGTATTTAATAAAAGATAGAAAAAGAAGAATTGGATTTATAAAGTACATATCATAATATCTGAAAGTGTCAAAACATTATGTAACTAATGAAGCACTTTTGAGAACAGTTGCCAGTGTGCTGTAAGAAGAACAGTAACCAGGACATTACAGTAAGAGTTCCTGGGGTAATGTTCCAAGCGCAACCACCTTCAGTTGCTTCATTAATAACCTTCCCTCTATCATAAGGTCAAAAATAGAGATATTCACTGATTATTACTAGAATTTCCATTGCTTAGTCCTCAGATGCAGCAATATTTGGGTTGAATTGATAAGTGGTAAGTAGAATTTGCACCACAGAAGTGTCAGACAATATTCATTTCCATCGAGAGAGAATTAAATTATCTTCCCTTGATATTCAGTGGTATTACCAAGACAGTTGCCCCCCAATATAAACATCAGAAAAGTGCCTCATGTTCTTGGTTGGAATAATTGGATTGAACTTTTGATAGATTTCCGTTTACCTTCTTGCATAATGCATACACCTTGCCCTTTCTGTAAAACATAAACTTTTAGGATTGTCTTCTTCTTTGGGCTGTGGTATTACAAGGTGAAATTTTCTGCTGAGAAGGCTTGTTTGAGAGACTCAAACATATTTTGGTTGTCCTCCTGCCATACTTAAATTATGTCTTTCTTTAGGAACTCTCTCAATGAAGTGCATTGCTGGAAACGTTTAGAGTGTGCAGTGCCAAGTCTTTGAAGAAACCAAGGCATATCTGTAGATCTTCTGTGTTGTGGGGTAGGTATTTTGTCTTTCATCTTCAGTTTTACCTGATGTAGATAGAATTCACAACCTGAAAATACAGAGTCAAAATAGCTGACCTGACGTACATTCCCCATGGACTTCTTGCTGTTGAAAATGAGCCCTTCATGGCGAGCAACTGCTATCAGCCCGTGAAGATTCTAATCGTGCTCTACTTTGGATTTGTCTCTTAGTTGCAATATTATTGGGAGCACATTTATATCTAACTACACTTTCTGTAATTCAGTCCATATGTTGCTGGAACAGATCCTGATGATCAACAAACCAAAAGGTAGTCTTTGGAAGCAATATCTTTCAAATGGTTCACTCAGACATACTAAGAACTGCCGATGCTGGAGTCAGAGATAACACAGTGTGGAGCTGGAGGGACACAGTAGGCCAGGCATCAGAGGAACAGGAAGGTTGACTTTTCAAAGGGTCTTGACCCAAAACATCAACTTTCCTGCTGCTCTGATGCTGCCTGGCCTGCTGTGTTCCTCCAGCTCCATAATGAGTTATCTCTGACTCCAGCGTCAGCAGTTCTTACCATCTCTGAGTGAGTTATAACACCACTGCAAAGCCCATTTCTGAAGAAGGGTCCCGACCCGAAATGTCAACTTTCCTGCTCCTCTGATGTAGCCTGGCCTGCTGTGTTCCTCCAGCTCCACATTGTGTTATCTTTCAAATGGCGTTCTGAAGGTAGTGACTTCCTGGGATTCCCTGGCTACTTGTATCAACTGATATCCATGTTTGGCATCCAGTTTGGAGAAGAATTTGGTTCCTGTAAACTTGGAATCCAACTCCTGTAGTGTTGTAATTTTATGCGCTTATCTGTTTAGGGAGAGGTTTAGACATCTCATTAATGATGGATGTTAATAGCAGAAAAATAGGTCACTTGTAAAGAGGAACACAATGCAAGCCAGGCATTGTGGAGTAACGTGGGATTAAACAAATGGAACACAGAGTTAATGGTCTGAAGCTATGGAATTCTATGTTGATTCTTCAAGGTCGTAAATTACCAAAGGAGAAAATGAGCTGTTGTTTGTTTAGTTTCTGTTTGACTTTGCAGGCCTATGACAAAAATGTTAGCACAATATGGTATACTGAAATGGAAAGAGATTGGAAGGTTGGGTTCTCCTTATGGACAGAGCAGGGATGTCCTGCAAAACAGTCACTGAGTCTGCATTTAATCTTGCCAAAGTGGAGGAGACCACATTATGATTAGCGAATACAGTAGACTAGATTGAAAGAAGTCCAAGTAAAGTGCTGTTTCAGCTGGAGGGTGTGTTTGAGGATTTGGAAAATAAGGTGGCAGGAGATAAAGAGACACCTTATGAGATTGCACAAGAAAGGTGGTGTGGTGAAGAGGTGTTGGAAGTGACAGAGGTGTGGAAATGTCACGGAGGTAACAGTTCCTGCAGAATGCTGACAGTAGAGGGGAGGGAATAATTATTTGCTGGTGGCATCCTGCTGGAGTTAGCGGAAATGGCTGAGGATGATCCTTTGAATATGGAATTTAGTGGGGTAGATAGGATTTGGGTCTGATTTATTGTTGTCTCATGCACCTAAGCACAGTGAAAAGTTATGTTTTGCAAGTGGTACAGGTAGACCATAGTAAACAAGGACATACAGATCATTGGGTGCTTAGATAATATGAGGCATACAGGTTACAGCTGGACATGAGGTGCACAAAATAAGATCAACATTAGATTTGAAATTAGAGAGATCCATTCAGCAGCCTAATAACAGCAGGGATAGTAAGGCCAAGGGGAATCCAATTGTTTTTCTGGGAAGAAGGGGGAGGGGTGAGGACAGAAGTGTAGCAAATGGGTCAGACACATTTGAGGGCTCTATCAATCATGGAAAGTGAGATTCCTTGGATGAGGAATAAAGACGAAATGCTGAAAGCAGCCAATAGTAAGGTGGCATTATTATGAGAGATACATTAACTCTGCTTCTTTTCTCACTGACGTTACCAGATCTATTACGTTTCAACATCACTTGCAGTTTTTATTTCCAATCTCCAGCATTACACCATTTGGCTTCTATTCTTCAGACAAATTAAGTTGATTATGGCAAATGTTTTGAATTGATTGACTTCATTCACATGATGTGTTACATTTACAATTTGGGAAGCTATTCAGCTCGTGGTTGGAAGGTGTTCACTCTGAGACTTGATTTGGGTTGGTATTGCTGAGAACTTTGTGTATCAGCTTACATTTAGGGAGGAGTCTGGGATATTTCTTGCTGATGTTTCTTCATTGCTATACCTGCCTTCTGTCTGGTTATGCCTTTCTGTGGCACTTGACTGCATCTTGGGATTCAAATGTTTTGCATAAATAAACCCATTTAGTGTCTTTTTGTACTGCATGCCTTGCATAGTTCATGGAATGCAGAACAGCTTCACAGTGGGTGCAATGGACCACATTTGCTGTAAAACTTCCTTCCCTTTTGTAAATTGGCTTCAGTGTCAATATTGTTAGATGACCTAATGCTTGCAGATGTTGCTGTCTGGCTAGAGTAGCATTGTGTCATCTTCTGGTGGTGAATCAAACTGTCAACTTTCTTTCTTTCCCCATGAAGTCTTTTTGCAATGCTTTGATAGGTATTAAGGCAATCACCAATCTATCGTCCACAGTTCAGCCTCAGAAAAAAACATTTTGTTGTCCTTGTTATCGAGTGACAAATCCATCTATTGATTCCTATAGCTTATGCCAGTAGTGAAGTCTAAAGTCAACTTTCACATGCAGATGATTAGCATTTTCTATGCATTTCTGGGATTTTTCTGGTTCTCTTGACATAGACCGAGGTATGGATTGTATATAAGCCCTTGTTAGCAACTGCTATGAGCATTTTTGCAGCTTGCTTAATCAGTTCTGCAACTGCTTGGTCTATGAAGAATAGCTGTATTTCTTTGATTAAAAGGTTTGAACTCAGATAGTAGATAAATGGCTTTCCAGTTCATGCTGGGATAGTTGGTAGCCACCCTTGTGTGCTTTCAGCTTTGCACTTAGTTTCTTTTCCAGTTTTGCCTTGAAACCTAGACTTATTTTGTTGGCTTGACATAGATCATGATTACAGCCCACTGTTCTTTCTCAGTATTTCAATATAGGCACACATTTTCTCTTCGTTCACCTTGTGCTGACTCCCGAGAGTCATTCAACTGAACTAGCCTTTCAATAGGCCATGTTCTCAGTCGTTTCAGCGGCGGCAGTCTGGAAGGAGGCGCGAGGGCAGCCTGGGAAGGTAAGCTTTAAGAGTATAAGAGTCCTCCCTCGCGAGACTGCGGCCTTTCAGTCGTTTCAGCGGAAGGAGGCGCGAGGGCAGCCTGGGAAGGTAAGCTTCTTTAAAAACCTACCTCGTGAATAGGTGGAGTGCGCGCTGAGCAGGAGCAGACACAGGATGGCTGAGTAAGTGAGGTAATATATTTGGGCGGTTGCTTTACCTGAAACACTACTCAGGTAGTGTCTCCCACCCATCCTCCTCCACTGACCAAAAAGGTCCTGAGCGCCGATTTGGTAAGTTACTAGTTTTTTTTTCTCCAGTAGTCTGTTTTTTAGCATTCAGAACAATGGGAATGGATGTAAGAGCAGTTGCATGCTCCTCCTGTAGAATGTAGGAGGTAAGGGTCACCACTAGTGTCCCTACTGACTTCATCTGCAGGAAGTGCACCCAACTCCAGCTCCTTGGAAACTGTGTTAGGGAACTGGAGCTGGAGCTGGATGAACTTCGGATCATTCGGGAGGCTGAGGGGGTGATTGAGAGGAGTTACAAGGAGGTAGTCACACCTCAGGTACAGGAAAAAGATAGATGGTTACAGTCAGGGGACGGAAAGGGAACAGGCAGACAGTGCAGGGATCCCCTGTGGCCGTTCCCCTCAATAACAAGTATACTGTTTTGGATACTGTTGAGGGGGATGTCTTACCCGGGGTAAGCCATGGGGCACAGGTCTCTGGCGCACACTCTGTCCCTGTTGCTCAGAAGGGAAGTGGGGAGAGGAGGAGAGCATTAGTCATTGGGGACTCCATAGTTAGGGGGACAGATAGGAGATTCTGCGAGAACGAGAGAGACTCGCGGTTGGTGTGTTGTCTCCCAGGTGCCAGGGTCCGTGATGTCTCGGATCGTGTTTTCGGGATCCTTATGTGGGACGGGGAGCAACCCCAAGTTGTGGTCCACATAGGCACTAACGACATAGGTAGAAAAAGGGATGGGGATGTAAGGCAGATATTCAAGGAGCTAGGGTGGAAGCTCAGAGCTAGAGCAAACAGAGTTGTTATCTCTGGTTTGTTACCCGTGCCACGTGCTAGCGAGGCCAGGAATAGGGAGAGAGAGCAGTTGAACACGTGGCTACAGGGATGGTCCAGGAGGGAAGAATTCAGATACCTGGATAACTGGGGCTTATTCTGGGGTAGGTGGGATCTCTACAAACGGGATGGTCTGCACCTGAACCAGAGGGGTACCAATATCCTGGGGGGGAATTATGCTAATGCTCTTCGGGAGGGTTTAAACTAATTCAGCAGGGAGATGGGAACCTGACTTGTAGCTCCAGTGTACAGGAAGTTGGGAGTAGTGAGGTCATGAATTAGGTTTCAAGGTCGCAGGAGTGTACCGGCAGGCAGGAAGATGGTTTAAAGTGTGTCTACTTCAACGCCAGGAGCATCCGGAATAAGGTGGGTGAACTTGTAGCATGGGTTGGTACCTGGGACTTTGATGTTGTGGCCATATCGGAGACATGGCTAGAGCAGGGACAGGAATGGTTGTTGCAGGTTCCGGGGTTTAGATGTTTCAGTAAGATCAGGGAAGGTGGTAAAAGAGGGGGAGGTGTGGCATTGTTAGTCAAGGACTGTATTACGGTGGTAGAAAGGGCGTTTGATGAGGCCTCGTCTACTAAGGTTGTATGGGCTGAGGTTAGAAACAGGAAAGGAGAGGTCACCCTGTTGGGAGTTTTCTATAGGCCTCCGAATAGTTCCAGAGATGTAGAGGAAAGGATTGCAAAGATGATTCTGGATAGGAGCGAAAGTAACAGGGTAGTTGTTATGGGGGACTTTAACTTTCCAAATATTGACTGGAAACGCTATAGTTCAAGTACTTTAGATGGGTCAGTTTTTGTCCAATATGTGCAGGACGGTTTCCTGACACAGTAGGTAGATAGGCCAACAAGAGGCGAGGCAACATTGGATTTGGTACTGGGTAATGAACCAGGCCAGGTGTTAGATTTGGAGGTAGGTGAGCACTTCGGTGATAGTGACCACAATTCGGTTACGTTTACTTTAGCGATGGAAAGGAATAGGTATATACCGCAGGTCAAGAGTTATAGCTGGGGGAAAGGCAATTATGAGGTGATTAGGCAAGACTTAGGATGCATAGAATGGGGAAGGAAACTGCAGGGGCTGGGCACAATTGAAATGTGCAGCTTGTTCAAGGAACAGCTACTGCATGTCCTTGATAAGTATGTACCTGTCAGGCAGGGAGGAAGTGGTCGAGCGAGGGAACCGTGGTTTACTGAAGAAGTTGAATCTCTTGTCAAGAGGAAGAAGGAGGCTCATGTAAAGGTGAGGCGTGAAGGCTCAGTTAGGGCGCTTGAGAGTTACAAGTTAGCCAGGAAGGACCTAAAGAGAGAGCTAAGAATAGCCAGGAGGGGATATGAGAAGTCTTTGGCAGGTAGGATCAAGGAAAACCCTAAAGCTTTCTATAGGTATGTCAGGAATAAAAGAATGACTAGAGTAAGATTAGAGCCAGTCAAGGACAGTAGTGGGAAGTTGTGCGTGGAGTCCGAAGAGATAGGATAGGCGCTAAATGAATATTTTTCATCAGTATTCACACACGAAAAAGACAATGTTGTCGAGGAGAATGCTGAGATACAGGCTATTAGACTAGATGGGATTGAGGTTCATAAGGAGGAGGTATTAGCAATTCTGAAAATGTGAGAATAGATAAGTCCCCTGGGTTGGATGGGATCTATCCTAGGATTCTCTGGGAAGCTGGGGAGGAGATTGCAGAGACTTTGGCTTTGATCTTTATGTCGTCATTGTCTACAGGAATAGTGCCAGAAGACTGAAGATAGCAAATGTTGCCCCCTTGTTCAAGAAGGGGAGTAGAGACAACCCTGGTATTTATAGACCAGTGAGCCTTACTTCGGTTGTGGGTAAAGTGTTGGAAAGGATTATAAGAGATAGGATTTATAATCATCTAGAAAGGAATAATTTGATTAGGGATAGTCAACACAGTTTTGTGAAGGGTAGGTCGTGCCTCACAAACCTTATTGAGTTCTTTGAGAAGGTGACCAAACAGGTCAATGAGGGTAAAGCGGTTGATATGGTATATATGGATTTCAGTAAAGCGTTTGATAAGGTTCCCCACGGTAGGCTATTGCAGAAAATACGGCGGCATGGGATTGAGGGTGATTTAGCAGTTTGGATCAGAAATTGGCTAGCTGTAAGAAGACAGAGGGTGGTGGTTGACAGGAAATGTTCATCCTGGAGTTCAGTTACTAGTGGTGTGCCACAAGGATCTGTTTTGGTGCCACTGCTGTTTGTCATTTTTATAAATGACCTGGATGACAGCGTAGAAGGATGGGTTAGTAAATTTGCGGATGACACTAAAGTCGGTGGAGTTGTGGATAGTGTGGAAGGATGTTGCAGGTTACAGAGGGACATAGATAAGCTGCAGAGCTGGGCTGAGAGGTGGCAAATGGAGTTTAATGCAGAAAAGTGTGAGGTGATTCACTTTGGAAGGAGTAACAGGAATACAGAGTACAGGGCTAATGGTAAGATTCTTGGTAGTGTGGACGAGCAGAGAGATCTCGGTGTCCATGTGCATAGATCCCTGAAAGTTGCCACCCAGGTTGATAGGGTTGTTAAGAAGGCGTACGGTGTGTTAGATTTTATTGATAGAGGGATTGAGTTCCGGAGCTGTGAGGCCATGTTGCAGCTGTACAAAACTCTGGTGCGGCCGCACTTGGAGTATTGCGTACAGTTCTGGTCGCCGCATTATAGGAAGGATGTGGCAGCATTGGAAAGGGTGCAGACGAGATTTACCAGGATGCTGCCTGGTATGGAGGGAAGGTCTTATGAGGAAAGGCTGAGGGACTTGATGCTGTTTTCGTTAGAGAGAAGAAGGTTAAGAGGTGACTTAATAGAGACATACAAGATGATCAGAGGATTGGATAGGGTGGACTGTGAGACCCTTTTTCCTCAGATGGTGACGGCTAGCACGAGGGGACATAGCTTTAAATTGAGGGGTGATAGATATAGGACTGATGTCAGAGGTAGATTCTTTACTCAGAGAGTAGTAAGGGCATGGAATATCTTGCTTGCAGCAGTTGTAGACTCGCCAACTTTAAGGGCATTTAAATGGTCATTGGATAAAGATATGGATGATAAGGGAATAGTGTAGGTTAGATGGGCTTCAGATTGGTTTCACAGGTCGGCGCAACATCGAGGGCCGAAGGGGCTGTACTGCGCTGTAATGTTCTATGTTCTATGTTCTATGTTTGTTCAACAGATTGTTTGCACAAACTTGCCCAACTCAGAGATCTTCACAGTTTGCAAATAAATCTAATTTTCTATTGTTTTACCTACTGTGAGATTTCCTGGATTATATTGTTTATTTTATTTGCTGCTTCTCCCCTTGGTCTTCAAGCATTAAAGGCTTGTTTCTTCTTTGTTCTTTTTACTTAAAGAAGAACTAACCCAACTATACATTATTAAATAATATTTTTGTATTATCTAAATGTAACACAATTGAGGTACATGTATACTTGTCACTTGAAGGTCTGTGATATGCGTATTCACAGCTAAATTAATCTATACAGTTCAGAAAAATCTCCAGGCACAGCCTACGTTTTGAGTGCTGCAGTGCAAAGTGTTTGTGGATATGTGACAATGTCCTGGTATATCAGTCATTTGCATGTTAAGCTTCATAAAAAAATATCTCTCCGAAGATGATGTACAACACTGAGTGTCACCACTGACCTGCAATTTAACTGGATCAGCCACATAAATACTGTGCTATAAAAATCAGTCAGTCAATGGCTTGGAATACTGTTGTGAGTAATTCACCTCCCTCGAAAGCCTGTCCGCAACCTGCAAGGTACAGATCAGGAGTGCAATGGAATATTCTCAACTTGCCTGGATGGGTAGAACTCCAAAAAACACTCAAGGAGCTTGAAGCCATCCAGAACAAAGCACCTGTCCACCTTAATCATTCACTTCCTTGATGCCCTGCGTAGAGGCTGCAGAGTGGATCATCTACAAGATCCAGCAAAACAATTTGCCATGTCTTCTTTTGACAACATTTTCCAAACCTGCAAACTGTACCACCTATAAGGACAAAAGCAGCAAAATCATGGAAAGACTATCATATATGAGTTCTCCTGAGTCAAAAATCATCTTGACTCGTTAACATGTTCCAATTCTTCATTGTTACTGTGTCAAAATCGAAATACTCTCTACATAACACCACTCTTACAGGGCATGGTGGCAGCAGCTGAGGAAGGCAGTTCACTACCACCTACTCGAGAGCATTTAGAGATGGACAACAAATCCTTCCAGTGAAGCTTTATCCTTTAAAGACAATTTAGAAAAAGCTCTCACTGTTTTCCAATAATTCCTTTGTTCTCTACTATCGCATACAGGTAAAAAGATGTGTTCACTGCTATTTCTTTTATTAATGTGGATGTTTAATTCAGTTGTGCTTAATCTCACAAACAAGCCAACAGACTAATTGTGATTGGGAATTGACTGGAGGAAGATGTAGACACGAATCTGAATTAAAAGTGCTGGTGGTCTTCTTTCTTGGTATTACAAACAATATCATTCGAACCATGCTTAAGTTTGAAAAACTGCTAAAGAATTTGTGTTGAAAAAAATTGCCTTACATTTTTACATTTGTGTCCTTGTCAACATAAACTAATGTGTATTCCTAGTGTAAATTATTCCTAGCAGGCTACAGGAAGATAGAAGCTTTTTTTTTGTGTTGGTTACAGCACATACCTACAAAGAAAATGGCCTACTTTTCTGAATAGGAATATATGAACAAAGATGAGTTTGTTACTTCTCTCCTGATGAAGCAGTGGGCACTTTGTTTCCTTAGACTTCACACATGTATTGTAGCTTTGCCAGTGACAAAAGCCTCCCTAAGAGAAAAGAATAGCAAACGGAAATCCAGCAACAAAATAAAAGTACTGAGACAGCTGGCTGGTAGCTGCGTCTGGAGTTAGCTGAAGCGTTTTTGTAAACTCCGGTCACATTTCACAGACTAAATCAAAATGGAAGAAAAGGGCTTTAATTAATGAGCTGCCTTCTGATTTGTGGAGCAAAACTGCCAAAGCAGATGCACCAGCAAAGAGGATTAGATTGTCCCTGCCAAGGTCCGCTAAAAATGCCCCTTTCCCAACACCCCCCACCTCCCCACCCCCCCCCCCCCAACAGCATCCCCCTCTCCATCCTTAGTAACCTCTATTGAAGCTGGGCTGCCTTTAGTTTTGAAATATTTCATTGCGAAAGGAACCGTTGTGTAAGAATACAATGGATTGCTCTCACCCGGCCAGACAGAATATGTGAGAGGGAAGCTAATACTTTACAAAGCCTCTGATTTCCTGGCTTTTAGTATTCAACAGTTGTTGTGCAATGCTGCCTCTCATTCAATTCAAACATTTGAGAAATCTGCAATCTTCTGCACATTTAAATATAGTAATTTTTGGGGGGAAATTAGATATCTGACGTGCTTCACAGCTGTTCACTTTAAACCATATTGTTGACTCTTTGAAAGAAGTTCTATTTTACACAATTTGGCAGATAATAGCAAGGGTTGGTTAACAGGGTAAGGTTTAGAACTTTTGTTAATGCTGAAATTGAACTAATGGCAAAATCAATGTAATATAATCCAACACAATACAGATATAATACAAACTTGGTTTAAAGTAGCATTCATAAAGGAGCTGTCCAGCCTTCGTATTTCATGCTCAGAGTGGTGGCTGTGTAAAGCACATTGACAAACAGGCAAGTTAATGCTGTGGCAATTAGTAACACTTTAGAAATACATTGAAAATCGGATTAGGAAGAGGTTTATGTACATTAGCACAGAATGGGGAATATTCAGATACTGTGTGGAATGATCCTTAGGCTAAGACCATAGATACCTAATGCCATGGGCGGCAGGCATGAAGAAATCTATAATGAGATTGGTATTTAGATGTTTTACTTCATTTATCTTTGATAGATAAAGAAACGCTTTGTGCAACACTGCTTCTAGAAAATCAGGTAGTAATGTTAACTTCTGATGCTAAAATGGGTGATATCATGCAAATTGGCCACCTGTTATATTTGTCCCAACATTCGTTTTTGTTAAAGTCAATGGGGATGGAAATCAGGGAAGTGTAACAGGGTGCATGTAATGTCAGACTCCTTTTTTACGCTATTGTCCAAAGTTACAATGATCCTCTGCAAGTTCTAGATAGAGCAGATTCTACATGGTCAATGAAAGGACCTCTTCTTCATTCTCTGCGTCTTAGATTTTTATATGATAATT
Source organism: Ginglymostoma cirratum (assembly GCA_024137785.1). Taxonomy (NCBI): domain Eukaryota; kingdom Metazoa; phylum Chordata; class Chondrichthyes; order Orectolobiformes; family Ginglymostomatidae; genus Ginglymostoma; species Ginglymostoma cirratum. The sequence goes on from JAHRHZ010000021.1 coordinate 42,346,736, forward strand.
CAAACAATTTCTTCACATTATCACCTAATCCTTTGCTTACCTGACCCAAAAATAAGTCCAAAGACTTGACACATTGCAACTTCCCTCATTTTGTACCAAACCAATTGTGTAGTTTAAAGAATAATCCAGTTCTCAGCTTACTATTTCCATTGGGTCTTTTGGGTCAATGTGTGAATTGGTTTGGTTGCTGCATGTGTGGAGTGTGGGTGGGAATCACTGCTGTAAAACCAGCAATATGTTGGGAAACTGGCACCAATCATCAACTTCTGCACTTGACTTCAGCCATGAGCAAATTCATGGACAGACCTTCAATGTACTCTCACCACAATTATGAAGAGATTGGAAATGACTATCTCAAGCATGAGGAAGGTGATATTATGAGACAATGTGATGTTGACTTCTCACATGTTTTGAGTGACCAGCGTCAGGGACCATCATATTCTGTTCAAGTGTTTTATAGACCATGTGTAGCAGTGATTCACGGCTGAGGCATGGCAGCAATGGTGTAAAGAGGAGACGGGAATATGGGGTCTTCACTCAAAATGTTTCCAGTTCTCATTAACAGCCAATCTTTCAGTTGATGTTCCACACGCTGCCTCGTGTTTAATGGTCAAGTCTAATCCTGGACAGATGCAAGTGGAGCAGTCAATGGCAGGGCCCCTACTGTCTCCCGTATATAAAAGTCAAAGTGTATTTCTGTAGTCAGACTTGGCCTCTACGTGTTCTGAAACTATCCAGGATAGATGACATTGAAGTAATAGAAAAAGGAAATGTTCACTTTTGTAGTTGTACAAGGATAAGGGCACCTGACAAAGTGTTATATCAATAAGCTCTTCCTATTTATACAGATCACATAAACGTTTTTCCTTATCCATTCTTTGGTGCCCAGCAATAATCGGCTTTCTAACTTGCTTGGGAATGAAACTGAAGACACAAATTCATGGATAATAGGAACTGCAGATGCTGGAGATGCATTTCTGATGAAGGGTCTAGGCCCGAAACGTCAAGCTTTCCTGCTCCTATGATGCTGCTTGGCCTGTTGTGTTCATCCAGCCCCACACCTTGTTAACACAAATTCATGGCTAGTTTCATGATTCATTTGCAATAGAGGGTTGAAGGAAGAAGAAAAATTGTTGCTGATGCACTTTCTGGTGACATGGATCCACTGAATTAAGTGAACTGTGCATTAATAAAGGCATCTGAGCATTCTGGGTAACAAAGCTGGGATTGCATTGCCCTCAATCAGTTCATCTTCCCATCCAGCTCATGTGAACCCCTCACCTTGTTATTGACAGCCCTGGGATGTCGTATCTGTATCCAGCTGAGCAAACTTTGCAGATGGATTTGAGCTCAACAGACCATCAGACTGCAGACTCCTTCTCCACCAGCTGCCCTCACTCACAAGTCAAGTGTGAGGTAGCTGGGGTAAACCTGCCTTCCTGGTCTGATACAGAGTGTAAGTATCTGAACTGGTGCATGCTGCCTGTGATGGTACATTCTCAGAATCCTCTGAGGAATCCACATTAGTAACTTCTGCTGACTGCATGAACAACCTTTGGGATATAAGATTCATAAACTGGACCTGACAAGTAAAGGATATGATGCAAATTATCATAATTAAACTCACCGTAAATTTCTCTCACTGTGCATATCAAGTCAACATGACCGAGTGCCACATAACATGTAAGTAGTTTTTATTTAATTATGCCTCCATATTGCACAGAGCTTTTCTTTCCTGATGATCTGTGCTCTCTACTTCTATAGTGAGGGAAAGAATAAATAAAAGAGTAAGCATAAAGGTCTGCGCCTATATGATGGTTGGAGCACCTTTGGTGATGGTAACGCTAAGGAAGAAGCAAAAATCTTGCTTAAGGCCAAGAGTGGACAGGGTGATGGCAGGAGATATGGGGATGTGAGCAAGTTGACACTAAGAGAAAGATGGCAGGGGGCAAGCTGCATGGTAAAGGAATGTGAGGAACCTTGTGATCACATAAACTTGAGAAGGCACTGTGACAGGGTGGGGTTGAGTATACAGGAGAATATCAATGAATGCCACAGTATTCAACTTTCTTGATCAGTTGAAGAAATTAAAACAATTTCTGAACTGAATCCAGGAGGTTGGCACTGCACTCCTGTGCTGTCCTCCTTTGCTTCCTCAAACTATGTCTTCTTTCACTCTGCTGCAAGTGTTTTACTCCCATTGATGAGAAGAGAATCTAAATCCTACTTGTCGTAATCCTCAGATGCACATCTGGAAAGTGTCAATGATAAAAAGGAACAGCCTTTACTTGTTTGATCTCTGTCCTGGTACATCCTTCTTTTGCTTTCCAAGCACAAATTCCCTTAAATTGTGTGCTTTATGTTTCCCTTTAAATATTGCCATTGAGATTGCAGAACATCCTTTGCATCTTGGTTTTGATAGGATTCTTTGAAATAAAGTAATAGTGAGTGGTTGACTTAAAAGGTGACTGAGGGACGTGTTGCACTTGCTTTGGGGTTTCCTTCCCAACCCCTATCCCACTCCCAACCACCAAGGAATTAAAATCGGGACCAATGTTTTAATTTCAAGACATCAATGACCGTATTGCTGCTGTTTTTGTCAATAATGCAATATACTTTGTAACAGCAGCCAATTTCCCATCAAAATGATTCTATCACTTTGAATTGCGGACACCCAACCCGCAGATGAACTCTCACAGTAGCTCTCTAAACCTGACTGTCAGAAACATTGTTTGCCTCCATTCAAAGTAATTGAGATTTCTGTTCCAGATCTACACTTTGTCCCAAGGCAATACAATCGACCAGACTTGAGATTTATTCAGGGTCATGTCACATCCCAATGCTGTTTTACAAACGATAGCTTATTAAGAAAAACAAGTATCATGTTTCTGATAAGAAAATATTTGCAAGACACAGAAGCCAGAGCTGTAATTTTTCCATAGGAATAATACTGAATAAGAAAATTGATCTGAATTCTTTGGGTTTCAAAATAGATTTGTTTTTAAGTCTGTGGACATTCAGAATCAGTGGATGAAACATAAGTGACAGGGCTGGAAATACCAGTGCTATTGATGACCACCAGAACCTTCTTCCTTACTGATAACAGATGGTTTATTAAAGAGAACAGCAAAGTTACTTTAATCTCAAAATGCACTGCTTAATAATTCTGATGAATTTATGTCTTTGACATTTAAGTCATCCGGCAGTTACTAAGCAACACAGTGATACATTATTTTATAGCTGTGCGAATACTTGGTTTTCACAAAAATCTTTGACCCCACATCATTTCACAAGGATCAGCTAATTATGAATCCAGCATAAATTAATGAATCAAAGGAATACTGATCCCAAGTGCAATTTAACAAGGTGTTAGCATTCTCTGTGGATTTTAGCTGGACTCTTGTGTTTTCTACAGACTAGCTTTTCAAAGATGTAAGTATTTTACAAATAAGTTAATAGTAGACACCGTTAGTTCAGATTGCTTATGAAGCAACCTATTGACTTTTTTTCTGCAGGAGTCGGCCATGAATTGCTTAATCTATTATTGACTCTGAGAGCCACAGAGTTAAGTATCAGAGCAAAGAGGCTTCTCTTTCAAGAGTTCTACTTACACTATAATCTTCTTGCCAGAGTGAATACATTGAACTCTCTCATAATAGTGAAACATATGCACAAAACAATCTTCCTTGGGTGTAGAGCTAGATGAACACAGCAGGCCAAGCAGCATCATAGGAGCAGGAAAGCTTGACGTTTCGGGCCTTTGACATCAGGCCAGTAAATGCAAATGAAAGCTCCCAATGTCGACCTGCTTATACAATACTTAACCAAAGGCAAAAGGGGAAATGTCAAGATATCACTACATTCCCTGCCGTGGTGGTAGTTGCTGGGCTAGATTCTGTGATCCATAATATGTGCTTGATGTTGATTCACAATGTGAATCTCAAAAAGTGGACTAAGAATAAACTCAGAAAATAATGCCAAGGACCTGCTATTGAACAGTATTTTGGTTGGGATCACTGCACAAGAGAAATTGCTAATTTGGTTTATAGCTTCACACTAAAAAGTAATCTTTTTACATTAATGCAATGCATAATTCTGGGCAAAAAAATCATAATTTATATGTTAAAATTCCTTTATTTCACTACATAAAAGCATTAAAAAATGTTATTCCATTAGATTTCTAACAGGCAGCTTCCATCCCTTACTGGTTTGGTAGGATGCCTGGAGGGAAAGCCTTTTCATTGTGAAGAAAAAAAATCTTATAAATCACTGTCTGCACTTTCAAGGGAGTTAAGCATCCTTGCTTTGAATTCATGCCATACAAATTACACTGAAAATGTTCATTACTATGAAATACTTAATATCAAAGAAAGCCGAGATTTAGCTCATTCAAGTTTTAAGTACTGTCCTTCAACTGTTCTCAAATAACAATCAATAGTATTGACTCAATAAATGAATTTAGATGAAAAAAAAAATTGCTAACTGGACAAAGGGCTGATTCTTACCAGAGACCGGCTAAGTGTCAATTTTAATGAGTTTTATGGAAGGATTCTGTTTGTGAGCTCCGACGAGATTTCTCTCACAATTCTTCAAAAGTCACCTCATTAACGATACACCTCAGCCCTAGGGCATCCTTCAACCTGCTTGTCATATCTTCCCTCTTGCCTCAGGTGGAAGTAGTCACCACTGCTGGAACAGTGTTGGTGCCATATTCCAAATGCCTCAGGTCAGTCCGGAGCTGCCCTGAATGGTTCCTTTATCTCAAGAATTGCCCTGGACATGTGGACAGAGGAAAATAGGCACCCCACCTTGCTGGTAAGAACCCAGCGGTTCTGCTGGATGGCACAGTGCAGAGGAGAGCCGTTCTATTCCCTCAGAACCTGCAGAGGAGACCATGCCACCAGGTACTGTCTGACGGTCTGAGGTTGCCACTCAGGTCAGTGCTGTTTCCACAGCATGAAGGAACAAGCAGCAATGCCGCAAGAAGGTCGATCAACATCTCTGCTCCATAAGGGTAAGTACCATCTCGTCTCTGCTATCTCACACTATTTCTGTTGTTGCTACAGCATCCACTGCCCATTAAGGCTCGTGGTCTACTTCTCTCACTAATACTTGATATATACTCTCACTCACTCCCACCATATTCCCAGACCACAAACCCTGATTCTCTTCAAACTGACAGGTCACTCACTTGGGACAGGTCACCAACATTCCTCCACCAAAGTTGATGGCTGCACTAGACACATTCACCTCACTCAATTCCTCACTTTGTCTCATTCCAGGAGAAAACAACTTAGGATAGGGCAGAAGGAAACAAGACAGGTGATGGGTTACCTAATATACATCTCCTCACCCTCTAAGCTGAGAGGATCCTTTTTTTCTGATGAAGGGTTTAGGCCCGAAACGTCAAGTTTTCCTGCTCCTATGATGCTGCTTGACCTGCTGTGTTCATCCAGCCCCATGCTTGTTATCTAGGATCCTTGCCCTACCTGGTGAGGAACACAACCATTCCTCTGGTAAAACCAATCTCCAAGTCCCAGTAACCAAGTAAAAATTATTGTCCACTGCTGTGTTGCCCTCTCATTACTGCCACTGCAGCGGTATTCTTAACATGGTGGTATTACTACGCTCAACACATTGTCTCTTTTGTCCTGTATGGGTACCAGTGGAATCTGGATGGTCTCTGCCATCAAGAGGGAGGTACCACAAGACATTTCCTCTACTTCAGAGGAAAAGGCCATGGGTCCCTCACCGGATGTACCACCAGACCCTGACTTCTCCAACTGGCTGTCTGATTGATGACCGATATCAGAATTCACCCATGGAATCCCAGGCTGACTGCAGACTATTATCCTTAGGCTTTAGTTGAAGCACATGCAGTGTGTTTTCTGCATAAGCTGCTGGCACATAGTGCAGGTATGTGTGTGACAAAACATGAGACATGAGGTGGCGCGGTGGCTCAGCGGTTAGCACTGCTATTTCACAGCGGTAGGGACCCAGGTTCGATTCCAACCTCGAGCGACTGTCTGTGTGGAGTTTGCACATTCTTCCTGTGTCTGCGTGGGTTTCCTCTGGGTGCTCTAATTTCCTCCTACAGTCCAAAGATGTGCAGGCTAGCTGGATTGACCATGCTAAATTGCCCAAAGTGTCCAGGGATGTGTAGCTTAGGTGGGTTATAAGGGGATGGGTCTGGGTGGGATGCTCCGAGGGGCGGTGTGGACTTTTGGGCCGAAGGGCCTGTTTCCACACTGTAGGGATTCTATGACCTCTTGGATTGATGGCTGCCAACAATCATGGCAAGCTCCCTGGGTTTGTCACCGCATGAAACAGCAAGGGGAGACAGAAGTTTTGTGAGCCTTTAAGCTCTGGCTGAAGGGGCAAAGCTCAAAGAAGGCAAGGTAAAGATACTGTGAGCATCCACAAAAGTGCAAAGTGAGTGAAACTATGTGAGCAAGTGAAGAGCTCTCAGATGCACCCTGGTCCAACCCATGAGCCAGTGCCTGTCACTGTGTGCAATGTGTACTGTCAGCAACATTCCAGTGAAAGGTGACAGTGTGCTCCAAAGTGGCACATTGGAGTATCATTTATGGATCGGTGATATGCCATGGAGATGGAATGTGCCCAAGGCTAACGTCTGTTGGCAGGGGTATGCAGGTAATCATTGCCCATGGAGCGTGCCCTGAAATGTTACTGATCGCAATCAAAGGCAGAGGGTTGCGTGAGCAAGTATGGAGCTGCAGTCACCAGGTAACTGCCTGAATTTTCACAACAGGAATAGTCACAATTGAGTTGTGGGAAAATGCAAAACTGCATATAAATAAAGTGAAATTAGGAATAGGGAAATGCTGATGCATGCAAACGGTTCCAAATCAGCCACTTGCCACTCATTGTAGAGATTCTCATCTCACCATTCAACACTTGGTTGGAGAATGTGACGTTTCATTCTCGATAGCGAGAGTTTAATTAATGCTGATCTCACCTTATTTTCCCAAGTTTCTCAGCAGTGTACATGAACTTTGGGCTGGCAAGATTCTGCCCAAAGATCCAATGAAATCTCATAAATGTTACTGAAAACTGAAGGATTTAAAAGATGGATGTTTTGAGAATTAAATTATGAAAATAAAATTCATTAGGAGCTAGCAAATTTTAGACAAATATTAAGTTGTGTGTCAGCTTTGTGAGATTTCAATGCTTCCAGAATTTACTTAGTCCCATCAAAGCACTCTATACCAGTAAAAGTTTGATATGAGTTTGATGTTGGACAGTCGGTAAAAGTTAAGATGCCTTTAAAAGTAATAATAAAATGTGGCAATGTCATATTGTTGATTGGTTCTAAAGTAGGTTTTTGACTCTTCCTTCCTTTTGAAGAACTGAAAAGGCACACAGCATTCCTTCTGGCACCTACCCCATTCCCTTATCTCCCCTCACTCCCCTGTTCAAATTCCCAGCTCTGTCAATCATTTTCAAACACAAGAAAAATTCTATTAAATATTTCATGGATCTTGTGTCTGTGATTTATAGCTGTGAACTATGCAATAAGCCTGGAAGATGTCTGTATCACATATTGCTGCAGTTTTAGATTGATGATGTGGGACAAGAATGATTTGGTCCCATGATCTTTGCATAAAACTACGAATACTGCAGGCAAAAAAAAGCCTTCGATAAGTTGTTTTTTTTAATCAGGAGTTAATGGTACAGAATTTAATTTGGTTGGCTTAGTTCATAACGTCAGCTTTCAATAATTATTATTTCTGGCTTTGACATATACCTGGGGATGCTCAAAAGTCTACACATTACCTGACTATCACTCTTACTTCTGCATCTACATTTCATGGGGTCAAGCTGAACCAGACACCTAATCTAGGTTAACACAAGTGAGAATATTGTGTTTTTCTGTAATAAAATATTCATAAGGCATAAAAGAACCATGACATAATTTGAAGGGGTGTGTGGCAGTTCCACTGGAGTTCTATCCATAACTGATCCTGCAGCTTTGACTAAACCCATATCTCTCAAGACCTTGTTAAGAATCGATTGATTTTTTGTTGCCATATATATCAAGATACAGTGAAAAGTGTTGTTTTGTGTGCTATACAGGCAGGTTGTACCACACAAAGTGTATCAGGGTAGCAGAACAGAGTGTTACACAGTGTACAGTGTTACAGACGCAGAGAAGGTACAGAGAGAAAGAGAGAGAAAGAGAGAGACAGAGTTCAATGGTATTGCTGGAGACAAGATTGTTAGCAAAAGTGGGAGAGAGAGGAAGTGATAGTATAGAGTTGTTGCTGGACTGGTATCCTAAGGAGCCAGGTAATGTTTGGGGATCCTGGTTTGAATCCATTACATCAGATGTTGAAATAGGAACTTATGAAAATCTATAACCAAAAGTTTAATGATGAGCATGAAAACATTGCCATTAAAATACATCTGATTTGCTCATGCCCTTTAGGGAAGTAAACTGCCATCATTACCTGGTCTGGCCCACACATGACTCCAGACCCACGGCAATATGGCTGACTGGAAACGGCCCTCTGAAATAGCCAAGCAGTGAGCACTCAGCTGTATCAAACGACTAAAATAATTCAATAAAGGAAATGAAACAAGGTAGACTAACTAACAACAACCTAAACGTCAGTGACAACAGTGATAAAGCCAGCCCTATTGACACTGCAAAGTGCTTAGTACTAATATCGGAGTGTTTCTGCCAAGGTTGCAAGAGCTGTCTCGCAAACCAGTCAAGCAACAGCCTGACATAGTCATACTCATGGAATCATACCTGACAGACAATGCCCCAGACACCACCATCACCATTCGTATGTATATCCTGTCCCACTGGCAGGACGGACTCAGCAGAGGTGGTGGCATAGTGGCATACACAGGTGAAGAATCTACACTGGTGCTATTCAACATTGGCTATGTACACCGCTGGGGGTCTTCAACGTCCATCACCCGGAATGGTTTGTGAGCACGACTACTGACTGAGCTGGTTGAGCCGGAAAGGATATTGCTGTTGGGCTAGGTCTGCAGCACTTGGTGAAGAAACCAACAAAAGGGACAAATTTTACTGATCTCATCTCTACCAGTCTGCCTGCTGCAGACACATCTATTCATGTGTATTAATAGGAGTGACCATCAGATAGCCCTTGTGGAGACAAAGCCCCACTCTCACATTGAGAATACTCTCTATCATATTCTATGGGACTACTGCAGTGTTAAGCGGGATAGATTTTGAACAGGTGAAGCAATTGAAGACAAGGCTCTATGAGAAGCTATGCACCATCAGCAGCAGATTTGTACTAAAACATAAGCTATCACCTCATAACCTGACATATCCCTCCACTTTATTTTTACCATCAAACCAGGGCTTCAACCCTGGTTCAATGGAGAGTGCAGGAGGGCATGCCAGGAGCAGTACCAGGCACACATAAAAATGATGGTCAGCTTGGTGAAGCTACAACATAGGACTATTTGTGTGCCAAACAGAAAGTGATCGACAGGATTAAGCAATTCAACAACCAACTAATTAAATCTACACTTTGCAGTCCCGTTAGGTCCAGTCATGAACAATGGTGGACAATTAAACAACTCGCTGGAGGAGGAGGCTCCACAAATATCTCCATTCTCAATGATAGGGGAACCTAGCACATCAGTATAAAAGACAAGGCCGAAGGATTTGCAAAAGTCTTGAATGATAAGTGCCAGGTGATTCTCTGCCTCCTCCACTGCTCCTTAGCATCACAGATGCTAGTTTTCGGCCAATACAATTCACTCCACCTGATATCAAGAAAGCACTGAAGTCAGTAGTTACTGCAAAGACTGTGGGCCCTTACAACATACTGGCAACAGAACTGAAGACTCACCCTCCAAAACTTGGTGCTCCCCTAGCCAAGCTGTTCCAGTACAGCTACAACACTGGCATCTACTCAACCATGTGAAAATTGCCCAGGTGTGACCTGTGCACTAAATACAGGACAAATCCAACCTAGTCAATTGCCGTTCCATCAGTCTACAATATGATAGATTTTTACGTTATTTTTGAGAGTGTTATAGTTCAACCTGAAGCAAGGGCATTAAATTTGAATAAGAAAAACTATGAAAGCATTAGCCACAAATTAGCTGAGCTGGATTGAGAAAAATACATTAAGAGGAATAGCTGGGCACAGGCAATAGACTCTCTTTCAAAAATACTGCATGGCTCACGGTAACTCTATATTCTTCAAGGTGGGAAAACTCAAAAATGGTTTGTCAGCTGTGGCTGATGGGTGCTTAATATTGTACAAAATTAAAAGAAGAGACTCATAAAGTAGCCATAATAAATTTAGGATATTTTTAGAATATGGTGAAGGAAGACCAAGAAACAGAGCTGGAAAGTAAGAATAGAATACAAAAACAAACTAGGGAAAAAACATAAAATTGGACTGTAAAACCTTCTACAGGTAAGTAAGGAGGAAATGTTTGACTGAACTGCATGATCCATTAAAAGCAGAAACAAAATAATATATAATGGGAATAGAGAAATGGAATGGATATTGTGTTTAAAACTATTACCGTGTGTCTGTTTTCACTGATGAAGATAAAAGGAAACTCCCAGAATTAGAGATACAAGTGACTAGGGAGCGTGAGGTGTTGAAAGTAATTGGTAATAGCAAGAAAGTTGTACTGGAGCTGAAGTTTGATAAATCCCTGGGGCGTGATGGTTTATACTGTGATGTTGAAGAAGGTGGCTATAGAGAAGTAATGGATGCATTAGCTAATCTTCCACAATTGCATAGATGCTGGAAGGATTTCTGTAGATTGGAAGCTTGCAAATCTCATCCCACTATTTAAAGAGGAGGAAGGGGAAAAGAAATTGTAAGCATAGATCCATCAGCCTTAAATTAATAGTAAGGAAAATGCTAAGGATCTATTATAAAGGATGTGATAAATGAAAATAGATAAAAATTATCTGGTTGGCATAATCAGCATAGATTTGTGAGTGAAAAATTTTGCTTGACAAACTTTGGAGTTGTTTTGAGATTGCAATCAACAGCATTGATAAAAGGGAGTCAATGGATGTAGTACATTTGGATTTTCAGAAAGGTTTTGATAAGATTCTTCACAGGAAGTTAGTGAGTGAAAGTAAAGCACATGGTATAAGTGAAAGTGTACTATGTGGTTTAAGGATTAGCTAACGGACAGAAAACAGAGTAGGAATAAATAGCTCATTCTCATGTTGCTGGACTGTGACGAGTGGGTTTGAGCTTCCACTGTTCATATTATAGACATTGATAAATTTGATTTGTGGACCAAATGTAATATTTTTAAATTTGTAGGTGATACAAAGCTAAGAAGGAATGTATGTTGCATGGAACGTGCAAAACATTTTCAGGAGGATTTGGACAGGCAATGGACAAGAACATGGCAAATGGAATCTAATGTGAAAAATGTTGGGAAGAACAGGATATTTCTTAGAATCAAAGAATCCCTAAAGTGTGGAAGCAGGCCATTTGGCCCATCAGGTACACACTGACCTTCTGGACAGCATCCCACCTTGAACCACCCTCCGACCCCATCCCTACAACCCTGCATTCCCATGGCTAATCCACCTAGCCTGCACATTCCTAGACACTATTGGCAATTTAGCACAGCCAATCCACCTCATATCACATCTTTGGACCATTTTACCATTCTTAAATGGTCAGAGGTTGGAAAGTGTATCTATACAAAGGGAACTAGGTGTTCTTGTCAGTAAATGACTGAAGGCTAACATGCAGTTGCAGTAAGCTATCAGCAAGCCTTATGAATATAACCTTTAATGCAATGAGTATAGGTGTGATAAAGTCTAATTTCAATTGAATAGGAGCTTGGTTAGACTGCACCTGGAGTACTAAGTGCAGTTTCCATCTCTTTATTTCAGGAAAGATATTATTGCCATTGAGGGAGTGCAACAAATGTTCATCAAGCTTGTTCCTGGGAAGGTGGGACCATTCAGTGAAGAGAGATTGGGAAAACTGGGGCAGTATTCTATGAAGTATTCTATGGAAAGATAATCTTATAAAATTAAAGAATACTTAAAGAGATTGACATGTAGATACAGGTAAGATGTTTCCCTTGGTTAGGGAGTTTAGAATCAAGGGGCACAATTTAAGTATAAGGAGATGCCATTTAGGACTGAGATTAGGAGAGGTGTCTTCACTCAGATGGTAGTGAATCTTTGGAATTCACTAACCGAAACAGCTGACCCATCTTCGAATATATCTAACGTAGTAATTGATAATTTTTTTATCAAGGGAATAAAGTGTTATGGGAATAGCATAGGTAAAAGGAATTGAAGCGTTCGGTCAGCCTTGATCATATTAAACAGCAGAGCAGGCTTGACGGTCTGAATGGCTTAGTTGTGGTCCAATATTCTGAAAACTCTGTGCTGGTTGGAGATTTACTGAGTATGAAGGAGGATGATTGCGCTTGGTAGAGGTCAGTCATCTCAGCTTAAGAGCGTCTCTGCAGGAGCTCCTCAGGGTAGTGCGCCAGAATCAACCATTCTCAACTTCTTCATCAATGACCTTCTCTCCATCATAAAGTTGGAAGTGGGGGTTGTTTACTAACAATTGCACAATGCTCGGCACCATTCATGACTCCTCAGATACTGAAGCAGTATATGTTCAAATTCAACCAGATCTGGACAATTTCCAGGTTTGAGCTGACACATGAGAAGTGTAATTCACGTCACACAAGTTCCAGGCAATGACCAAATCTAACAAGAGATTCTGACTGTCGCCTCTTGACATCCAATGGCATTGTCATTGCTGAATCCTGCACTATCCACAAGTTGATCAGGATCGCCATTGTCCAAAAACAGAACTGGACGTGCCATATAAGTACAGTGGCTACAAGAGAAGGTCAGAGGCAAGGAATCCTGCAGTGAGTAACTCAGCTCCTGACTCCTCAAAGCCTTTCCATAATCTACAATACACAAGTCAGGAGTGTGATGGAGTACTGCCCACTTGCCTGGGTGAGTACAGCTCCAACAACACACAAGAAGTTTGACATTACCCAGGACAAAGGAGCTCATTTGATATGCATCACATTTTCAAATATTCACACACACAGTATCGATGCGTACCATCTGCAAGATACACTGCAGAAATTCACCTAAGCACATTTGACAGCACCTTCCAAACCTGTGACCTTTGCCATCTGGAAGGAGAAGGGCAGTAGTTACATGGGAATAGCACTACCTTTGAGCTCCCCCCAAGTCACGCACCATCCTGACTTGTAAAGATATTGCCATTTCTTCACCATTGCTAAGTCAAAATCCTGAAACTTCCTCACTACCAGCATTGTGGTACTACCTAGAGCACATGGATGACAGGGTTCAAGAACACAGTCCATCAGCACCTTCGCAAGGACAACTAAGGAAGGGCAATAAATGCTGGCCCAGCCAGTGATGACCACATTCCATGAATGAATAAAAATATTAGGAAGGTGAGGGGATTCAGGTCAACCCTCAGAATGGATCAGAAATTCCTTATTGAGAACAACTTTTTAAAGGAATTCAACGGCTTTGGAGGTAGTCATTGTTTACACAGACAGGAAATTGGAATTGAGAGCACAACCAGATAAATCATGAATAGTGGAGCAGAGCCAAATAGCTTAAAGCTGCTCCCAAGTTCTCTCTTCCTAAGAATAATGTTGGTTTAAAAAGAACAATGACTATTTCAAATTAACATAAATTAACTTAAATGGTGGAATTTTTTTGAAAATACTTGTTCAAATTTGTCTGACACTGACCTAGATGGGACGGCAAAATTGAAGATCACAGCTTGTAAGCAAATACAAAAGGAGATGTTGGATGAATATATAAGTGAGCAGACCACAAGGCTGATGAAATTTAATACTGACAAGTATACACAAAGGAAGGTAAAATAAATGATGCATGTACCTATGAATGTGACTGAAATGCTAAAGGAAGAGTTGGAGGAGATGTCAAGGTCTTAAAACTCAATGCGCAACATGTTCCACTGAGGCTTGGCAGCATGCAACAAAGGCAATAAAATGTTGAACAATTAGTTAAGATAGTGGACTACAATCAGAAGCGCCGATTGAACTATATTCTACACAGGTTAGACTAGATTTTGACCACTGTGCTTCGTTCTGGTCATTCTAGTATCAGGGATGCAACATTCAAGTGCTGAAGCTGATGCAGAACTGAATCATGAAACTGATCCCCAAAGACCAAAGGTCTATGATGTAGGAGATGCTGAATTAATTTGGACTTTTCATTCTGGAAAGGAAACAGCATGTTAAGCTAAAGATATGAAAACGTAAATCTGGAACACTATATTGAATTAATGTGTATGAGGACACTTGTGGAATTCGTAAACAATATGTTGAGTACTAATATTCAGAAATTATTTTTTCACGCAGAAAGTAATTCGTATCTGAGGTAGAGTGCAGGAGGCCACAACCCATTTAAGACACAATCAGATGTTGAAATGAGGGCAATTCAAGGTCTTATTGGATAAACAAACTAAGCTGGACTGAATGGCTTCCCTCACGGGCAATTATCTTGTAAAAAGCCCTTACAAGAATGTTTTATGTTCAGCAGACTGGATAGTCAGGCCTTTTGGATTAATATCTTCTCTGTCAGACACTACTTTCGAAAATACAACAGTAATCCAAAAACAAAATGAATATTCAACCCTTTTCAAGTTGACTTGTACTTGCAATTTTCTGATTGGAAACATATTGCTGCCTTAGATGATGCTGGATGGTTAATTTATCTGTGGTCAGTATGCTAATGTCAGTGCAGTATCATGGCAGAGAAATAATACTATGTGGATGGAAATCATTTCCTTTCCTAGAGTCCCTGAACATTGGTTTATGAGATGATCCATTTTCACACGTGAGGTCTGACGTTGGGAAGATAGCAATGTGTATGAGTTAACAAGGTAGATAAATGGCATGCAGTGGATGGAATATAGTTGGACTTTCAAAAGGTGGTTGATAAAGTGCCACGCATTAGGCTACTCAATATGATAAGAGCCCATGGTGTTGGAGGTATATATTAGCATTGATAGCAGGGTTGGCTAACTAATAGTAGACAGACAGTTGGGATACAGGCAGCATTTTCGGGATAGCCACCTGTAATTAGTGGAGTGTCACAGGGATCAATGCTAGGGTCACAATTATCAATGTTATATATTAATGACTTAGATGAGCAAAGTGAATGTATTATAGCTAAGCTTGCGGATAGCACAAAAATAGATGGGAAGGTAAGTGGTGAGGATGACACAAAGAGTCAGCCAATCAACATAGACAAGTCAAGTGAGAGGGAAAAAAAAAATCGGCAGATGGAATATAATGCGGGTAAATGCGAGGTTATGCATTTTGTCATGAAGAATAGAGGAGCTGAATATTATTTAAATAGAGGAAGACTGAAGAAACCTAAGGAATAGACGGATTTGGTAGTCATTGTCCACGATTCACAAAAACTAGCTTCAAGTTGACTGAGCAACAGGGGTAGCAACAGGGGTAGCAACAGGACGTTGGCCTTTAGTTTAAAGGGAATAGAGTATGAAAGTAGGGAGGTTTTGTTAAAATTACACAAGGCACTAGTCAGACTATAGATGGAATACTATGAACGGTTTTGGTCCCCTTATCGAAGGAAAAATATACTACCCATTGGAGGCAGTCCAGAGAAGGTTTTCTACATTGGTACCAGGTATGGAGGGAGCAGCTTGTGAGGAGAGGATGAACATATTGGACCTGTACTCATCAGAACATAGAAGAATGAGAGACGACCTTATTGAAACATTTAAAGATTCTTCAGGAACTTGACAGGGTAAATGTGGAAAGGTTGGTTCCCCTTGGGGGTATGTCTTGGGTCAGAGGTCATAACCTCAGAATAAGAGGTCTCATAATTAAGACAGATATGAGGAGGAATTTCTTCTTGCAGAGAGCTTTGAATTTGTGGAATTCTATTTCACAGAGGGCTGCTGGCAAGGGCTTGCCCCTTGGTTCTCCAGACCTCCATCAATTGCCAACATGTCAGGTCATGCTCCATGGGCAGTCAACACATGCAGCACCATCAGGACCTCCTGGAAAGTGGGTGCCAATTATTCACTGTCCACTGTGCCCAGGACAAATGAAACAAACCATTCAGGATTGACAATTTTTGACCAAATGCACCAGTGGGCTTGAAAGATAGAGCTGGTGCCAGAGGTCCAGGGAGGTCCCATCTGTGGCCAATGCTTCCACCAATGGTGGGTGGGAGAATATGACAAGTGGGGCAATGTGCAGGTGTGGTGCATTGGTAATGAGGTGAATTTGGGAAGCTTGTGCAATAAAACTTGCTAGAGTTTGCAGAGAGAAACCCTCCATGAAACTCTTACAAAATTAACACTCAGCCAATTTTGGTAAAATTCAGCTCTTAGAATGTTCTGAAGTCATAAATGTTTTAACTTGAGACCATGCTTGTTTAATTGGTCTTATATCTTTAGCAGAAGTGAATACTTCAGTTGACCAATGAGTTCTCAATGTCCTTTAATCAATTTTGTCACTGGACACTTTTACATCTTGAGAAGTTGAGTTACAAACCCATTTCTTCTGGCTTCACCCAAAGCAGTTCCTTAAAGACAAGCTGGGATACATATTTCAACGTCTGAGTTCATTGCTTCCAAGCTCAATAATTGCAGGCGTTCGTTTTCATCTCCAATGTATGAAACCTATCATACAGGTGTGAATCAAAATAGCAGATGAGGGTTTCTTTGTACATGACTGAATAGACTAGCTTTGATAAGATGTTAATTTCAGTTCAGCTGATTTTTTTGTTACTTCACATTGATTTCATAAAGGTGGGCTAACATTTGTGGACAGCTGATTATTGTGGCTATTTTAATTCTACACTTCTTTTCTCCTTGTTAGAACCACTTCAGTCCATAAAAGTCTCAGATAATAAAATCAGATGATGGAATTTGAATATTAATTGTTCATTTTCATCGCTATAATGATGGCACATCAATACAAAGTACTTTGTGTGACATACCTGTTATGTCTCCTATCAGATGTCATACTACTGAATTGGCAACAACACAAAAGACCTAATATCACAGCCATAAAATGTAGAAACACATTTCCCTAATTTGCATTACATTTCATCACATTGGTCAATTCTACATTCAGTTGGGAAGAAGGAAATAAGAAGTGACAAATACATTGTAGATGCCACACTGCACTTTCCTGAATATTTTCCAACTCTAATCATCCTTGTTCAGTGGGAGCTGGAGTTCCTGTCTTGCTTGTCTAGTGTCTTCCTGAAGGATTCTGGCATACATCATTATTGAATGAATCAGTTCTATGTGTATCTGATAAATATTTATTGTTCACTATTCTATGCTAACAACCTTTCGTCTAATTATTTTGCCTTAATCTTAAACAAATATATTCAGAAATTACCTTCTTGAAGACTTTTACTTGTTTTTATTTGCTACTGAGTAAATATCCCCCTTTAGCCCATTTGTCTATTTAATGTCTATACTAAATTTTCTTAGCCATTCTTAGAAGCATCTGGGAGCATCTGTGGAGAGTTCAAGAGTTAACTTTTCAAGTCCAGTATGACTCTTCTCTGCCCATGGATGCTGTCAGACCTGTTGAGGCTTTTCCAGCATTTTGTGTTTGATTCAGATTTCCAGCATCAGCAGAATTTTGCTTTCATTCTTTTGCTCATCTTCCTTACGTGAGAATTCATCTTGTTGCTCTTCTCTGTATATTTTATTCTCAAACCACATGACATAAAACAGGTTGACAGCTTACACATGGCACACTTCACACATTGTCAATGACCCTTTATTTATTCCAGGGTTATAATCTTTGTATTGTATATCTCACTGTTTTTTGAAACCCTGATGGCGCTTGCAAGGATTAAGAATTGATGACTAACAAGGCTTCAAATTGTTTACGATCAAAATTATATTTAGAAGCGATAAATGATCACTTCTCAAATGCTGTTATTGAATTCATGTGAACTCAAAGAGATCTAATGGGATTCTTTAGCAAGTAACTAACCTATGTAGCAACATGTTCAATCATGTTAACACACCCAACATGTTAACGTTTGGAGTAGGCAAAAAAAATCAATCGTGAGTGAAATTCTGTTTTCGCTGCTCGTGCCAATTACTATATATAAAATAAAACAATTACCTAATGATTCAGTACATCATTACTGTCTCAACTTTCTCTGCTCATGCATAGCGGGAGAAGTGGTGAATAGTCTACCATGTAGTATCTGATCTGCTTTGTTTTTGTTCAGTAGGGAGGTAACTTCAGTTTTTTTTCAAAATCATGTTTTATGTTTTAACTGTACAGTTTACTTTAGTATTTGAAAGAGGCCGCAGTTCCATTTTGGTTTTCCACGGTGGTGGCTCATGGTAGTGAGGGTTGCCTCTGAGGGATACAGCCAGCATTGCTAGGGGACAGGGCTTTAATATGCCAGCAGCCGGCAAGAGGGGGAGGCGGCAGGTAGCGGCTATGCCAACAGCGAGGCAAGGGTACTCAGGCAGGCAGAATAGCCGGGAGGACAGCCAGAAGGCTCTGTTGCAGTGCTGTAATGTCATTGCTGCCAGCTACACATACATCGGCAGCCAGGGGCCATCTTTGTCTTGACATTAGTAGCACACAGTCCGATATAAGATATACAGCAAACCAGTGAATACATCACCTTTTATGGCCTGGAATGCACTTACTGACAAGAGCGGTGGACGGAGATTCAATGGGAACATTCAAAAGGAAATTGGACATAGGTTTGAAATTGGAATGCTTGTAAGGGACTGGTACTAATTAGATAACTCTTTCTAAGATTAGGCACAGGCAAGATGGACCAAATGACCTCCTTCGATGTTGTACGATTCTGTGATTCCATGGCAGGCAGATATCACTGGCCAAAAGACACACTGGAAAATCCTAGATGTGCCTTGTCAAAGTAAGATAGTAATGGGTCAAATGCTCCCTAAGCAATCTTGGCAGGGTATGTCCCTGCTGACGCTGTGGCTGCACATAATTGGCTCTCTCAAGCACACCCGCAATAGGTGTGAAAGCTCTTGCAAGATACCCCATGGACTTTTTATTGCTTAAATTTTCTTATTGTTTGCAACAAGCTGAGTTCTCCTGAAAGCTCTCTCACTTAAAATTGATTCAACATCCAGGCACTTTGCTCAGTTGTTCATCAGCAGAACAGAGTACACAAAACAGCAGTAAGATTAGTATCGGACACGTAACTGCTATAATTTTTTAGTAGGACTGTTGGATAATCAGGAGCAAACATATGCATCACGTCATTATTTTTGAGATTTGAACATGTGCGGTTTGATCGTAAGTATTTTCACATTAATACAGAAAACTGTATCAAATAAAATTCTCAGCAGGTCTTCTACTTATCTCACGTGCACTTCCCATGTGTTGCTATTTATTACGATATCATCTGAATTAATTCCATGGTTACGAATCTTAGCTATGACTTGATTCATAAGCTTTTTTAAAACCCAAGTAGCATTACTTATCATTTGATATGACAAAAGTGGACATCTCTTTAGCCCTTGGCAATTACCAGTACCTCTTCAGTAGATCAATCTTTGTAGTCAATTCACTGTCATGGTCTCAAACCCAACTGCATGGAAATACAAGCTTTTTGTTTTAAAATTACAATATAGAAGTGGGACTGAAACTGAGTCTAAAGCTAATTTAGGTGACACAGGTCTAAATTTTATAAGGATCTACAAACATTTTCAGATAGATACTCCGCTGTTATTTTCTTCACCAGAAGAGAACTTCATGTTTCTTTCTGGGCCTTCTGATCCTGACCTATTCAGAAATGTTGCATGCATTGTTGTGCAGTTGTGTAATTACCCAGGAGTTGGGCTAGAAATCTTCCTTGTATCATTTCTTGGGTAATTATCCACATAAGCAAGTCAGAAATGTCCAAAGTCTCCTCTTCAACACTAACTCAGAAGTGACGAGTCTTTTGAAGGGTCCAGAGTACAGAAGATTTGCACATTGGAAGTTAAAACTTCTTGAGTAATTCTCATGGAATCAGTGCAGCAAGACGATAAATGAGTACCAACATATATCTTGGGTTATACATTTGGTCTCCAACTATTCAAAGCCGAAAGATCTTGCCCATTGAGTTGTCCAATGGACTTGGTCCATTTTAATTTTTTAAAAAAGTTTTATTTTTCTGTTTAAACTTCTATTTGACACCACAGGAGTATGGATCTGGGTGGCAATTTTCACATCATCATGATGCCCTAAAGTACTTTATAGTCAATATATAACTTTATAAGCATTGTTATGTTGAGATGACTGAACATTTCTACCTGTAATACTTCAGTGATGATTTCAGAGGTTGCTTCAAATCAGGAACAAACATTAGCTGCTCCAAACATCCCAGTCCTTATTATTTTTCCACTCTTAATGGCAGTACAGTATTCTGCTGCTTCCTGGAAACTGAAGCACTTCAACTTCAGATTATAAATGCCAGCAGGTGGCAATAACCCCCATCAAGTTTTATGCATCTCTACATGGCATCAGCCTCGTGTTAATGCTCAGTAAGTTGGGTGTAGAGTTCTGCTCAAGCTCATGCAGGTAAACATGGATTCCTTGACCTGGCTGTGAAAGTGCTGTTCTAAACATGTAGTAAATATTGATTCTTTACACAACACGATCAGGTAGCATTTATAACTGCACTTCAACAGAGCACAATGTATGAATTGGTTTTCGATAAGTGGCAATCTTAAGAAGATTGTGCATCCGTACTGAAGGTTCAAGGCCCACTAATCAACTTAATGGACAACATTGCATATTCCATTACATAAATGCTTAAACATTTTACTATACGCCATGCAATCTCAAAACCACATGCAAAATTTAAAGCCACATCTTTATCAATTTGAATATTATTTCAAGTGATCAATGCTGAAGAATCTTGGTGTTGTAATACAGGCTACATCATTCATGGAAAAACACCAAGAATAAATTTATCAAAATCTTCATGTTTGCAAAATCCAAACATGACACACCAACAAATAATTAACAAATATGCAACCAATTGGTTTTAATGCTAGACTTTCACCGCAGTGACCCACAGTTTGAAGAATCCTGCCTTCTGGTGATCCAAACCGGTGGTGTTTCACAAATTGACAGAGATGAGGAGACGAGATTATCTTGGAAAGATTCACAGATAGTTCAACCAGTTGGAAACGTTTGTGTGATATAAATGGAAAAGGCCATCTTTCTGGATTGTGTTTGAATCATCGCAAAGGTATGATCAAAATACTGTGCACTAAGAAAGTACCTTTTCAACAGTAGAAACATTTTATATCCTTTTCTTAAAACACTCCATACTCCTGGCTAGTTCAAGATAATATCAGCAAGGGCTATTTCCTCAGCAGCTGATTCCCACTGACTATTAACACACAGAGCTCAATACAAACAATTAGATAAATTGGACCTTCAATTCTATCCAAGTGTGCAAACTTACTGGCTGCCGCTGTTGAATGTTAATTAGAATTTTCTAATTCAGAAAATAATCCTGGTCTGATCCAATTGCTGTGCGGTTCACTGAGAACTGGTATTTCTCAAATAAATTACAGGCAACAAACCAAAGAAATTTGTGCTATGGCAGCAGATAATTACAGCTATGATTCTTGCATAGATGCATTTTATCATAAGGGGAGGAAATTCTGTTCTAAACATACTTGTAGTGATTCACATTGAGATTAACTGCAGTGTGTGAATGGTATTAGCACCCTGCTGTTTGCATTGGGAATTGGGAACAGAGTAATTGAGGCCTGGACTTTTTTCTCATTGACTATGGGTGAAAGAAACATTTAATTTCAAGTGCTTTCATCTTGTTTTTTAAAAGACCTTGCAATAACTGTAGGGACTGTTTTATTTTAAATCAGCTGAGTTGATAGCACTTCTAACGTGAGTTGAGCTGATTTGAAACTCTATTTGATTCGTGTTTCAAATGGAAGACTGGATGAATTCAAGTCTCTAAAACTTAATTTGAAGACTCAAAGGGCAATGAACTTTTGTTTCCTTGTGGTCAGGCCACAGGTTTATTATATTGACACAGAGGTTACACCACATTCTCCTGACCAGTTGGAGTAACCTGTTAGTTTATCAGCTCATCTGATGTGTGGTATAAAAATTGTACAGAAAACAAAGGGTTAAGTACGATGTACTGTTGTTGCATAGTTGAGCCTTGCATATGCTAAAGTATAGATATTAGTGGGTGATTTAATAGTGGTGCTCAAAAATGATGAAAGAGTTTGATAGAGCGCAATTGTTTCCTCTGGGAGGAAGTCCAGTATAAGGAGATGTAAATTTATCAGTGCCATTCAAGGTGATGCTAGGAAACACTCCCAGACACCATTGATAATGGACATCTGAAAGTTTCTTTGCTAACTGGAATTCTTGAAGATGTAACGAGTTGAGTTGATGAGGATGTGGAGGCCAGTGGATGAGGTTTATTTAGACTTTTATAAGGCTTTTGTCAAAAGTCACACTTAAGAGATTAGTGTGTAAAATATAAGTGTATGGGTTTGTGGGGAGTGTAATCACAAGAATAATGTTTGATTCCAAGAAGGAGTTGGACATAGTGCTTGGGGCTAAAGGAATCAAAGTATATGGGGGGAGAAAGCATGGTGATCAGTCATGATCTTAATGGTGCAGCAGTCTCAAAGGGCCAAATAGCCCACTCCTGTTCCTAATTGCCATGTTTCTAAATAAAAATTGAAGCTATATCAATTTTAAAATTCCAAAATTGAGATTAATAGAATTATTTTAGGGAAGGGAACTAAGGGATATGGAGGTAATGCAGATTAACCATGTTTAACTGAACAGTAGAACAGCTTCAAGAGGTTTAATGGTCTATTCCTGTTCATAGGACACTGGATCTCCAAAGTACACCTCCCCAGTGGTTAGAAATGTATGCAAAAACAGGATTTTTAAAAGAGCCTTTTATCTAAAATATTCAGATAATGCTTATCTCATGTGTACAGCCTTGTTCTCATATTGTCAAAATAACACTAGAGGCATCTTGGTGGAATTTGCAGCAAAATCCGCTCTTTACTGTTGGCACTAATTAAATAAGCCATGTATATAACAAAAAAATGTAATTACCCTTATAGCTTTGTCTTCACTCCAACATTTTGACTTGTATGTTATTATCTTCCATTCATTGAAAATGTAATAAAATCCACAGTTTAAATTTTTAAAAACCCTGTAGATCAAAATGAACCACACAGAGTAACTTGGTTTCATATATTTCATCACATTATGGTATTTCATTCTGAGAATATTATACTGCTGTGCTAGTTAATTCTTTTCAAGTTTTAAAAGTGCTCCGGGGAGAAATTGGTTTCATTTTGCTCTTTTTCTGGTCCTCAAATTTGAGCCATCGTTGTCTGAAGGATGCACATTTGTTTGCATTGTTTCATTTTGTTTAATTTCTGAATGTAATATTTTATACATATTTTGTAATAAGATTAATCGGGATATTGATTTCATTATCCTAACTGTAATGCTCATGGGCCATCTGTAGAATAAATCCCCAACAATTTGCCCCAACAATATATCTTTTAGTTCGAATTTTAAATATAAAACTTGTCTTGATTTCCCAGGACATTATTTGCTGATTGCTTTTGCAGTTCCCAACTCCAATGTCCTGATATTCACCATTGATCATGGATGAAGGAACAATTTTCATTTTGTACAGCTTTCAGCCATTGATTTTATGATCTTTCTATTGGTACTTATTTTAAAATAAGGTGCATTTATGGAACTTGTGATGCAACTGTAGGCTAATAGTTCTACAACTGTTTTTCTAGACCCACCAACTGAGGTTTCCTTTTGGGAGCAGTGACCATTTGAATTCATGAGGACTAGGATTAAGATGTACAGACCTATCTTTTGTGTAAAAGCATTATGGCTATCAGAAGGAATAGCTTCCATTCTATCAATCTGAGTAAATTTAAACCAAGGCTTTTGGCACCAGTTCCTCATCCAGCAAGAGGAATGCATATGGTCATAATCCAATGATAAGGATTTCAGATGAATAGAGAGAAAGAATCATTCAATCCATGATACCTACTGGTTAGTGATGCCAATGTTAGTAGCATATTGGTAAACTTCTGTAAATGTTGTATAGTCTTCCTTTAATCTCTCTTGATGTATCAAGTCTTTTAATAAAACTTTGGGGACAACATCCTGGACTCTCATATCTCCATCTGTGTCAGAATGGAGGTGGAGAGTTTTAAAAAGGCTTGGTGGGACACATCTCCAATATTTCTGGCATCCATTCCTTCCTTGTGGGATTGTTATGGCCCTGCCATAATGATATGAGGAGTAAGACCACAGTCAGTGACCCTGCTGTTGCCTGCTCCATTGGAAGGGTAGGATTTCATACCCTTTGCAAATTTGATGGAATTAGGCATGACAAATTGTTGTCATCTCTTCAGGAGAGCCTTGGACTATTTAGGATGCCTACACTGGAGTCAGGGACCTTTTGAAAGGTGCTCACAAGTATGTTGTTATAATATTAAATATTTTGTATAAAACATATCTAAATTGGCTTTAAAATGGTCATTAGACACCTTACAGAAATATTCCTGAAAGACAAATGACTGCAACAGCAGCCAAAAGCAGAAATACATACTGTATTATTTTAATAGTCAGTCATAAAGGTCACTAAACCATTCAACCTTCCAAGACTATCCATTGAATCTTCAAAAAGTGTAAAATCTCAAAGCTTCTGTAGTGTTGAACAGGAGACAGGAGGAAAATCACAACGAATTCCAACATAATCGACTTTGTTTTGTGGAACAAACAGTCGACAAAGTTAACAGCTGTAGCCACTTTTTGATTGTGATACAATTCAGAGAAACCACTGTATTGCATCAAAACACTGTCACAACTATAATGACGTATGAATGAAAAAAGCCTGTACATTTTCATGCAATAATTGATCATAGATCTTTGTTCATAATAGACAAGTGAGCCAGTAAATTGAACAGCATTGTATTATGGTTTCTTTATATATCGATAACACTTAAATGAAAGGAATCCCTTTGAATACAACAGAAAGAAATCTGGTGGATACGTTTGTCAAATAGAAAACAGTTCTGTTCAAAGACAACATTTCTTGTTTTTCTTTTTGCATGATGTCTCAGTTTTCTTGATTGACAAGTGGAAAATCGCAAGCTAAAAAACAACCAGAGTGCAAATGACTTTCAATTTACCCTGTCCTTATTAGGTGTACATCCCCAAGGCAGTACAAGATCACAGGGACATTTCTTGGAACCTAATTATATGGTTAATTTGGAAACCATTTAATCCTTTTTTTAAAATACTCTCTAGTCTAATTTGTTCTTGAAAGGCCATTGCACAAAGGAAGTATGTGCTTTTCCCACCACATGGGTCATTAAATTTGTGGTGGAGTTCAGACATATTAGAGTACTTTCAAAAAATGGAGAATGCACTCTTCTTCATTCTAGAGCATGGAGAATTGGGTGTTAAAGTCTGTACAGACCCCTGTGGTTTATTTTTCACATTGCTTCAATGTCCTTACATCTGCTGATCTATGAAGCAATCTTCCAATATGCACTTGGTACAGAATCAGTGAGTCCTATAATACATAGGACTCCCACACAGCTGTCAAAATAAGCATAAAAACTTTCAAATTCCTGTTGAAAAGAAGTCCAATTTTCAAAACTCATAAAACTGTCAATTAATGATATCAAGCCATCATTAGGGAAGGTCCTCTAAATACTTCTTAATCTAATAAAAATAAACAAGCAAGTGTTTGAAAATATTTTAGGGAAATATAAAGTTATTGAAAGCTCCAAAGATGGCCAATTATGGCTGTGTAAACGACACCCTACAGAGCTGAATCCATTAAGATGGTTGGATCTAAGTGAAGCATGTATAATGAAATTCTATTGTGTGCTTGTGTCAACAAAGCCCCTAAAATTGAATATATTGAGTCTTTTTTAAGGAGGCTGAACAAATGACCAATTTTTTTAAAAAGAGAAGTTATAAAGGGGAACAAAGAGATGGCAGATCAATTAAATATGTATTTCGATTCTGCCTTCACAATGGAGGATACAAATAACATTCCAAAAATGTTGATAAATACAGCCTAGTGAGATGGAGGAACTGAGGTAAATCAATATGAGTGGGGAAATGGAAATTGATGGGATTAAAGGTTGATAATCTACATCCCAGAGTTCTTGAGGAAATAGTGGGTGCATTGGTGGTCATCTTTCAAAATTTTATATGCTTTGAAACAGTTCCTGTAGTCTGGAGGGTAGTTAATGTAACCCTACTATTTAAAAAGGAGATACAGAGAAAACAGGGAATTATAGATGGTGAGCTTGGTATTACTAGTGGGTAAATGGTGGGTCCATTATGAAAGACTTAATAACAGAGCACTTGGAAACATTGATAAGATAGGACAGAGCCATGCTTGACAAATCTACTGAAATTTTTCATGCGTGTAACTAGTAGAGTTGCCACGGGGGAGCTAGTGAATGTGGTTTACTTGGACCCTCAGAGGGCTTTTGATAAGGTCCCATGTAAGAGACTAGCATGAAAAATTAAAGCGCATGGGATTGGTTTGGTAAACTGACAATGGATAGAGAACTGGTTGGCAGACTGGAAATAAACAGTAGGAATAAGTGGGTCTTTTTCTCATAGCAACGGTGCTTGGACCCCAGATTTTTGCAATATATGTTAATGATTTGGATGAGGAAACAAATTGTACTATCTCCAAGTTCGCAGATGATGCAAAGCTGGGTGGGAGGATGAACTGTGAGAAGGATACTGAGATATCTCAGTGCGATTTGGACAAATTAAGTGGGTGGGTAAATGCATTGTAGATGAAAAATGATTTGGATAAATGTGATGTTATCCAAGTTTGTAGCAAAAACAGGAAGGCAAATTGTCATCTGAATAGCAATAGATTGTGAGACGGGAGGTGCAATGAGACTGAGGTGTCATTGTACACCTTTCACTGAAGGTAAGCATGCAAGTGCGGTAGGCGGTGAAGAAAGCAAATGGAATGTTGGCTTTCATAGCGAGAGGATTTGAACACATAAGCGGGGATATCTTGCTGCAATTGAAGAGGGCCTTGGTGAAACTACACCCGGTTTCCTTATCTGAGGATGGATGTTCTGGCTATGGATGAAGAACAATGAAGATTTAGCAGACTGATTCCTGGGATGGCAAGTGGTCAGTTAGCTTCATTGGCTGGATGGCTAGTCTGTGATACCAACAGCGTGGATTCAATTTTTGCACCACCTGAAGTTACCATGAAGGTTCCAACTTCTCAACCTCATCTGGTGATCCTCAGATTAAATTCACCACCAGTTATGTCTCTCTAATAAGAGACCAATCCTCTCAGACCATGGCGACTTCAATTTTACCTTACTGAGGATGGCAGGACTGAGAGGCTGGATTAAAGAGTAAATTCACTGGAGGTTAGAAGAGTGAGGGGGCATCTCAGGGAAAACTATAAAATCCTAACAGGACTACACAGGGTAAACACATGAAGAATGGTCCCAGTGACTGAGGAGTCCAGAAGCAAGGGCCACAGTCTTAGGATATAGGGTAGACCATTTGGGACTGAGATAAGGAGAAACGTCTTCACCCAGAGAATGGTGAGCCTATGGAATTCTCAGCCACAAAATTGGTTGAGGTCAGAACATCGAAAGTTTTCAAGGAGTTAGATATAGTTCTTAGTGCTAAAAGGATCAAAGGCTACGGGGAGAAAATGGGAGCAGGGTACAGATTTGGATGAGCAGTTTTGATCATAGTGAATGGTAGACCAGACTCGCAACGTCAAGTCACCTATTCCTGATCCTATTTTCTATGTTTCAATGTTTACATTTCTATCAGTCAAA
The DNA here is from genome assembly GCA_024137785.1 of Ginglymostoma cirratum. Classification (NCBI taxonomy): domain Eukaryota; kingdom Metazoa; phylum Chordata; class Chondrichthyes; order Orectolobiformes; family Ginglymostomatidae; genus Ginglymostoma; species Ginglymostoma cirratum. The sequence continues at coordinate 42,374,671 of JAHRHZ010000021.1, forward strand.
TAATTCAGCCATCTGGTATGCATAGGTTTTCTTTTCTGACCATTCTTCCACATGGCAACTTGTCAAAATCGTTGCGAAAAGTTATGTACATTACATCAAGTGGGCTACCTCACCAACTCTCCCTGTTACAATCTTAGAAGATTCAAAAGAGTCACTGTGACAAGATCTTCCCTTATCAAATTCATGCTGACTGTCTTTGATTAATTTGTACCCATTAAAATGACAGGAAGATATTTGAAGGGACACTACAAAGTATGTTTTTGCCCGTTGCTGAAGTTCCTTTGTCTATTCCCACCTTTTTTGACAATGACACAACGTTACAAATTCTCCAGCACCACACATACAGAGAGAATTAGAAAATGATGGTCAATCCTCTACTATTTTCACTCTTGCTTTTCTTAACAGCCTGATATACATTTCATAGGTCTAGCAACCTATCTATTTCAAAGACGTTATACTTTTTCATATTCCTCGCTCACAATATTTTTGCCATGCAATACTGCACATTTTTCTCCTTAACCAAAATGTCTGTATAATCCCCCATGTGTAAAAACAGATACTAAGTGTTCATTTAGACCATGCCCATGTTCTTCACCATTGCATCAAATCATCTTAATGTTTCCAGTTGAACCGACTCTCTCCTACTCTCTGTCTGCTCTCTCTCTGTTTATAAAACATTTTTGGGATTTCTTTGGCTTTACTTTCTAATGTATTTTCATGCCCTGTCTTTGCTTTTCAACTCTTCATTATCTTAAATTCACCCCTGTACTTTCAAAACCAAGCCACATTTTCTGTAGTACTGAGCCCTTTGTATTTGACGCAAGATTTTCTTTTTTGGCTAATTCTACCTTTTCACCGTTTAACATCTATATTTGGGAGTCCACCCAGTTTCTTTCCGGAACATATATGTTCTGAACTTTTCACCATCTTTTCCTTGAATACACATAATTGCACCGATCCTATTTACCTGATGTAGCCATTTCCAGTTCAGTTTCGCTTGTCAACTTCACAAAACTGACCTATCCCTAACTTAAAATGTCTTCTCTCAGTCTGTCATTGTCCTTTTCCAGAACTACAGTAAAACTAATTGAACTATGATAACTCCAACCAAGATGCTCACCCGCTGATACCTCTTCCATCTGTCTGGCTTCTTAAGACCTTATATCTACCAGCAGAAGCAGGCCATTTGGCCCATTGAGTCTGCTTTTCCATCCAATTAGATCATGGTTGATCTGATAACCTGCAACTCCACATCCTGCTTTATCCCCATAACCTTGATTCCCTTAATGATTAGAAATCTGTCTAACTCAGCCTTGAATACATTGAACAACCCATTCTCAACAGCTCTCTGTGGTAAAGAATTCCACAGATTCACCACCTTCTGAGAGAAAATCCTAATTTCTGTCTTAAATGTGCATCTTCTAACTCTGAGATTATGCCCTCTCTTCCGAGTTCTTGCCACAAGAGGAGAAAACTTTTCCACATCTGCCCTGTCTAGCTCCCTAAGAACTTTACACATTTCAAAAAGGTCTTATCTCATTCTCCTAAAACTCCAAAGAGTATAAGCCCAAACTATCGGCTTAGTGAGCCAATTTCTCCAATGTCTGTATATGTCTCCTTAGATTATGGATGAAAACTGTTGACAGTATTCTAGCTGTGGCTTGACCTGTGCCTTCTTTAGTTTTAGCATGACCTCCCTATTTTTATATCACATTCCCTTTGACATAAAGGTCAACATTCCATTTGCCTTTCCTATTACCCACTGGACTTGGAAACTAGTATTAAGGACAAGCACTAACCTATTGGGCACTAGCATTCCTGGACAAGTATCCTCAGATCCTGCTGTGTTACAGCTTTCTGTAGTTTTCTATTCTTCCTGCTGAAAAGCATACTCTCAGATTTTCCCACATTATACTATCTGCCGTCTTTTGTCTGCTTACTAAACATGTCCTTATCACTCTGTAGATCATTTGCCTTCCAACTATTTTTTATATCATTTGCAAACTTGGTGATAGTACGTTCATTTCCACCACCCAAGCCATTAATACATATTTCGTAAACAATTGCAGCCCCTGCACTGATCCCTGTGGCACTCCATCAGATTAAGATTACCATCATGACAATGCCACCTTTATTCTCATTCTGTCTTATACTAGTTAGCTAATCTCTGTCCATGTTAATATACTACCATAATATCATGAGCTCATCTTATTATGTAACCTTATGTGTGATAACTTATCGAGTGCCATTTGGAAATCCAAACATATCACATCCACAGGGTTGTCTTCAGCTACCCTGCTTGTTACCACCTCAAAGAACTGTAATAAATTTGGCAGGTGTGATTTCCCCTTGGTGAGGCAATGCTGACTCTGCTTGTTGATATTATGTGTTTCAAAATTCTCTGCTATTACATCCTCTATAGTAGTCTAACATTTTCCCAAGGACAGATATTAAGCACTGAATGACCACTCCCAAAATCATACTGCTCACATTGTTCTCAAGCTTGTGGATGTACTGTAGAGAGACCAGCTGCTGTTCACGCTTCCGAACCTGCAGTCAAAGCTCCTCCAACAACATAACTTCATATGTTTGGTTCCCCAGGATATAAGTATATTGGAGTCTCCACATGAAACAAACTGAAACCTTTAGCCTCAACAGTAAGAAGGTAAGGTGTGATTTCCCTGTTAAAATTTCCTCTCTGCACTTTAGTTGCATGAAACATAATGCACAGATCTACCATATGTGTTGTTTCTCCAATCAGTTTAGTTTTGCCAATATCAGTCTGTCTAGAGAGACAGGAATCTTGCATGTTGATTTTGTGATCAGCTCTTCATATTTAATTTTATGATTAAACAGAATTCAACATTTCAAAAACCAGATTCAAAAGAACATTGAAATCTCACCTCTAATAGAGAATTTCAAACTGCTATCTTGTGAAGCTTTCTGTGTGGTAATTGCTGAACCAGTTCTATGATAGATTCACAGTGTTAATGTGCCAAACTCACTGGTGCATAGCTATTTGTGCTGGCAGCATTCAGGAGAATTGCAAGCATGTTCGTTCTGAGAAAATCCAGTTACAGGGATTCTCATTTTATCAAAAAGAAGTCTAGCAGCAAAAGTAATCTTTTCACATTTTGTCTCACCCAAAAAAAAGTACAACCACACCGTAAGTGCCAAGAAAATGTTGTATGCTTCCAGGTTGGAAACAACACAACAATGATGAGGTTTATTCACTATTTTGCATGTTAGTTGCCATTTGGATACATAGTGCACAGTGAACCAAGGCTATTTGGAAATTGGTTCCCATCACTTCACATGCTAAAGAGGAAAAACCACACCAGTAGCATGTAGATAAGCAATTGTAAGCTCAACTCTGCAGTCTCAACTAATCATTGCTGCTATAACTTTATGATAATAAGTTTTAAAGATTTGTATTTTTTCCAAATGCTAACAACAAAGTTTTTTTTTAGAAGATCAGAGAAAATATTATGAAAATTCACATAAAAAATTTCAAAAAGCGCAACAAGCAGGGAGGAAATAGGAATGTTAAAATCATGCCATGTTTTCTTTTTCAGAAATCAATGATAAATTTAAGGAGGCTCCTCAGCCAAGAGAAGCAGCAATGTCCTGGAAGAGAGTCAAAAAGCAGCATTTCACAGATGAGCAGGAGAACAGAATAGGTCTTGAGTTCATCCCTGTTACGTTCTGACTATTGGAAATCTACAGCAGGTCATACTGCATCTATAAATATTGAAAGAGTTTACCTTTCAGGTTGATAACATTTCATTGGAACTGGAAAGTATTACTTTTTTTATTATTCATTCATGGGATGTGGGCTTTGTGGGCTAGGCCAGCACCAATTGCCCATCCCTAATTGGCCAGGGCGCAGTTAAAAATTAAACGCGTTGCTGTGGGTCTGGAGTCACATGTATTTTCCTTTAGTATTGTTTTGCTCATGCTATTTGTTAAAGGCATGAACAAATGGGTAGCCGGCTGGCACTTATACACATAATTCTAAACATGTGTAATCTAGAGATCCACCCCTGAAAACAGAGAAAGCTTTTGCCTTGGGAACAGATTGAAATTGTCAAAACTGTATCTCCCATACGTTATGATATACAAAGGTGTTCTTCTTGCTGCAGAGATTAGCTACCATGCCAGCTAACATACAATCTTGGCATCCTCTCAATGTTCACGAGGTCTGGAAAAGGGATTGAAAATGATAAGTCACAATCTGGGATAGCAACAAAAAAACAAAATGGAATTATGCAGCTGAGAGGCAAACTGTGGATTATTAGGCAGGAACTCAGCTGACTAAAGTCAGGATGAGATTAGTAGCAGGTTCGATATCTTGTTAAATTCAACCCCACATGCGAAATACCTTGTTATCGAATATGATCTGTTCAGATTCCTACTTCCGAACTGAAATCTTCTTGCAATGAAGGCCAACATACCATATGCCATATACCACTTGCTGCCCCTGCCTGTTTACTTTCATTGAGTCTTGTACAAGGACACCAAGATTCCTTTGTACATCCAGATTTTCCACTATATCACGATTTAAATATACTCTGCCTTTCTATTTTTCACACCAAAGTGTATAACTTCACATTTATTCATATTATACTGCACGTACCATGTGTTTACCTGCACACTGAACCTATCCAAATCACCCTGAAGCTTTGTTACATCCCATTCACAACTCACTATCCCACCTAAGTTTGTGCCATCAGCTTACTAGCATCATATGCAGGACTTATGATAAGCCTTCTTCAAATTCAAATACACCACTTGCACTGATTGTCCCTTATCTGTTCTTCTAGTTACATCCTTAAAAAACTCCAGAAGGTTAGCTCTGCATGATTTCCGTTTCATAAACCCCTGCTGGCTTTGTCTAATTCTATTAATGCTTTCCAAGTGTTCTGTTGTCATGTCTTTTATAATAGACTCTAGCATTTTCTCCAGTGTTGATGTTAGGCTAACAGGTCTGGAAATCTCTTTTTCTCTCTCCCTCGTTTTTTAAATTGTATGGCTACATTTCCCACCCAACAATCTGTAGGAAAAGCTCCACAGTCTGTAGAATTTTAGAAGGTGACTACCAATGCATATAATATTTCCAGGCCCACATCCTTTAGTACCCAGGGATGCAGATTATCGGACCCTGGGTATTTGGCGTCATTGACCCCATTTATTTCTCTAGTACTTTTTCTTTATTAATACTGATTTTCTTCAATTCCTTCCTCTCACTAGACCCTTGGTGCTCTTACATTTCGAGGATATAGTTTATATCTTCTTTTGTGAAGACAGTGCAAAAATGTGTACTCAATTCTTCTGTCATTTCTTCAATCCCCATTATAATTTCCCCCATTTCTGGATGAGAAACTAACAGAGTTGCTTCACAATCAGAATTTCCATTGTGAGGTGATGAAGTAACTGTTAAAGCATTAGTGTTCATTTTAGCATGATGAATTTTGATGTTTTCCTTTGTCCCGAGCTGGTTGAAAGCTGACTGCTCAATGCGAAACCCTTTTGTGTCAGATTTTAACCAGAACCTTCATGTAATGCAGGGATTTGAAAGCTTTTTTGTTTCTATTCATTTGTGGGACGTGGGCGTCGCTGGCTGGCCAGCATTTCTTGCCCATCCCTAGTTGAGAAGGTGGTGGTGAGCTGCCTTCTTGAATTGCTGCAGTCCTCCTACTGTGGGTTGATCCACAATGTTATTAGGGAGGGAATTCCAGGATTTTAACCAAGCAAGAGTGAAGGAATGGTGATATATTTCCAAGCCAGGATGGTGAGCTCCTTGGAGGGGAACTTGGAGGTGGCAGATGGAAGTGGTCATGGGTTTGGAAGGTGCTGTCTGCGGATCTTCGGTGAATTTCTGCAGTGCATCTTGTAGATAGTACACACTGCTGCTACTGAGCATCGGTGGTGAAGGGAGTGAATGCTTGTGGACGTAGTGCCAATCAAGCAGGCTGCCCTCTCCTGGATAGTGTCAAGCTTCTTGAATATTGTTGGGGCTGCACTCATCCAGGCAAGTGGGGAGTGTTCCATCACACTCCTGGCTTGTGCCTTGTAGGTGGTGGGCAGGCTTTGGGGAGTCTGGAGGTGAGTTACTCGCTGGAGTATTCCTAGCTTCTGGTTTGCTCTTGTAGCCACTGTGTTAATGTGGTGAATCCAGTTGAGTCTCTGATCAATGGTAACCCCCAGGGTGTTGATAGTGGGGATTCAGTGATGGTAACACCATTGAATGCCAAGGGGCAGTAGTTAGATTGTCTCTTATTGGTGATGGTCATAGCCTGGCATTTGTGTGGCACAAATGTCACTTGCCACTTGTCAGCCCAAGTCTGGATATTGTCCAGATCTTGTTGCATGTGAACATGGACTGCTTCAATCTCTGAGGAGTCACGAATGGTGCTGAACATTGTGCAGTCATTGGCGAACATCCCACTTCTGACCTAATGCTGGAGGGAATGTCATTGATGAAGCAGCTGAAGATGGCTGGGCCTAGGACACCACCCTGAGGTAATCCTGCAAAGATATCCTGGAGCTGAAATGATAGACCACCAAGAACCACGACCATCTTCCTATGTGTCAGGTATGACTCCAACCACCGGAAAGTTTGCCCCCTGATACTCAAAGAGTCAAGTTTTGCTAGGGCTCCTTGATGCCACACTTGGTCGAATGCAGCCTTGATATCAAGGGCTGTCACTGTCACCTCGCCTCTGGAATTCAGCCCTTTTGCTAAGAAAGAAGCTGCTAAAAATACAATCATGTGATTAACCTAGGCTATTTATGATCCAAAACTGTTGTGTATTTTAAAAAGAAAAAGAAGTTAGACACAGAAATATAGATGTAAATACAGTTTTCTTTGGGATTTCTCTTCCTGTCTTCTGGCCATGACATTTTCAAATGGTACTGATGTGTGCAAAATGCAAAACTTTGACAAAATGTGTTTTTTTTCAATAATATTTTGAAACGTAAATGTTTTCATGAGAACTATGCTTCTATGGTTTTAGTAGTGAAGAAATATATGTTATGTGATTAGTTTTCTGTGGAATAATAAAATGTCAAAATTGCCCTGTTTTGTTATGACAGGAGCAAATGCCATGAGTGATGCTGAGTGACAACTTGATAAGATGGAGAAAACACCAATTTCAGGCTCAGCTACATTGAGTGTATTTGTGTGAGGATTGAAATGCTACAATGGAGTATGAAATCAATTTCAAGTTATTGTAGTGATATGGAGCAGATTGTATATTTGATTAAAAGTTGCTATCCTGAGAGTTTCTGCTTCTTCAAACCAACCTGCAAAGATCGCTTTCTATATATATATGTATACAGAGAGAGAGAGAGTTTCTGTCAATGTTCTAGATTATGTTGCAGCATTTAGCAGCACTCGAAAAGACCAAGTTCCAGAGATCTGAAATGTATAGTCTTTGTATAATTTGCTGTTGTAAATTAATTCTTAATTTTTCACTGTAAAGTGTTAATCGACTACTTACGACATAGATAGTCTGGGCCTGCTACCCATCATGAGATGTCTATCTCTGTTAGCTTGATCACCCTTGTCTCTGCTTTTAATACACTTCTGTCCAAGTACATTTGGTCCCAATTTCCACACCAAACCTGTTCTACATTCTAATACTATGTCCATTATTAACCTCTTAAGTTATTGAGGCTTAGGTTTAAACATACAGCCATGAAGCTTGCACATTCCTCTTTAGAAGTAGCAACCTCCCCTCATTGACTTTCTGGAGACCTGCCTGCAAGAGGTGTAACCTTTGTACACAATATCTCAGGCTCTTTCTAAAAGTTCAAATGGCGTAAGATATATCCATGCTATCCAGTGTGCGTTGAGTTGCCTCCAGAAAAATGTCAGCTGCTTTTTGACCATGGTCAGCCAGTTGCTCTCCATAGTTTCTATGTTTCAGGTTTCGCTGAAAGATGAAATACTTTAGAATCATTTGGCACACCTCTAGCCATCACCTGGCTGCCTCCAGAATGTTCAAGGCTGACCAAGCCAACACCATCCCCCCCAGCTCTGCCCTAGCACTCTTTAGCTATGAGTGGCACTTGACCTCTTGCTATTTCAATCAATGGCCTCAGCAACTGCTTGCATGATACCAATAAGGTCAATCCTGATCTCCTTTTCCCTGAACTAATTGTCTGTAACCCAATATTTACAGAATTTCCCATTAAAACGTTCAATGGCATGAAAGTTATGCTTCTATTTCTTTGATCATGTAAATAACTAAAATATTCCAGATTAAACCTGTCTTTGGCTACCTCACCGAATGTGGTCTTTACACAGTGGTAGTCCTTCACTGGATTTCTACATAGTACTGATGAGGTCTGCGGGGCGGCGGTGGTGTTTCTGTTAAAAACGTATATGTGCCAGTTTGCTATTAATAAGTGAAATGAAAAAGCTGACCATTTACAGCAATATTGAAAAGCCTGATAATGATACGTATTGCAGCTTATTAGCAGGTTAGCAATTTTATAAAAATTGTAAAAACTGAAAGTTGGTTTAAAAAGAATTTAAACAAACTGACTGTATGATGACATCCCGTAATAGATCACGATTGTAAGACATGGTTCAGTGAAGTAATTTCAACGTTCATGACTGAAATAGATAATACACAGTTGGAAGCAAATGCGTGGAGAAAGAGTTAATCAGTAAATTGACATGAGCCAAGATTTGGCACAGAGGGAGATTTGGCACTGCTGCGAAACACAAAAAAGAAAAAATGTTGCTTTGTAAAGTGATGTCTGGGTGAAGGAAAAGATGATGACAGTCACCTGGCATTGAAAATCTTTAAAGAACAATCTAGAATATGATTGTGACAGAGAACTATACCAGCAACTCAATTTCATGTTTTTCAGGTCTCTTCATTTCTTCCTTACTGATGTGAATCTCAACATTAACTCAACATTGAAATCCCATTCAAAAATCAATATTTTCTCCAGAAATTATATTGTTCATATCTTTTCAGGCTTTATTCCTGTGTTTCGATACTTCTACCCAAGCTACTGCTTACGTCATCAGAATTGCTGATGGCAGTAAAGGTATGAACTGGAACAACTTATTGAACCAGATTGCATGATGTAGCCAAAATAACTAACATAGTTTGTATATACCCACAGAACCATACAGTGCTAAATAAGACCATTCGCTCCACTGTGCTTGTGCTGGCTCTTTGAAAGAACCATCCATTTAGTTCCACTTGCTGTTGTTTCCTAATTGCTAAACATTTTCCAAATGATGCACGATCCAATTCACTTTTTAGTCTTACTTTTAAATTTCTTTCTGAAATTAATCCACAGACACTGGTATCCCATCACCAAGTCACCCATTATTTACACATGGAGAGTACTTGACACTGATCCAGCTCTCTCAGAACCAGTTTTCAGAGTGAACAGAACCTCTGACATGCTTGTTTATATCTATCAGCAAGGGCTCCCTGATTGGATCAGGTTAACAGCCCCAGTCAGGATATCATATTATATGAGGTCCATTTGCTTGATCTCATTACAATCATTACATTTTCCTCCGCTCTTTCAAGCAGTACTTTCCAGATCATTACAATTTAATGAGTAAATTTATTTTGTTCATGTTGTTTCTGTTTTTATTTGGTTATCTTAAAATCTATGTCCTTTCCATATTGACCCTGCTGCACTGCAAACAACTTCTTCCTCTCTATTTTATCAAAAATTTTCATAATTTTGCACATCAATCAAATCTCCCAAAAGCTGTCTCTGCTTTAAGAAGAACAATCTTAACTTTCCTGATCTTTCCAGATCTTTCCAAATAACTGAAATTTTACACCAGAAAATCTCCTCTGCACTGTCTTCAAGGCCTTATCATCCCTTTGGTTTGAAGCAGAAGGAAATACCTTTTCTTTTGCGATTAAATGTTCAGAACTTCCAGGAGTCTGATTTATCAATACCCAAAGATAAGATTTTCCGGACTGTCCAGATCACCTTCCCTTTCTTAGTAAAGTCTAGGAAAATATGTTCTCTTTGCACTATGATTACAGTTTTAACACTTATTTCCTTTCCTGATGTCCCATTTTCTGAGGATTCCTTAGCTATTCTTACTACGACAGTCAAAGTCTCCCATTTAAATTCCGGCAATTGGGTTTGGCATGTCCAGTCTTATTAAGATTGAAGCATTTTTTTGTATCGTGTTTTGCTTCTAGCCATTCTCCTTTACCACTTTGACATCCTTCGATTGTTCCCCCAACGCTAGAACCTCTCCCGATTTTTTGTTTTATTCTTCCAATTTTTTTGTGGATTTCCATAAGAACACCTTCATATCTATAATTATCTATGTGAGGTATCATAGATAACTCCCAAAACTTTTATTTCTCTGGTCCATTACCTAAATAAGTTTTTAGATTTGCTGCAATGTCTGGGGAAAGGAGGTCCTCAGGGACGTGTACATGATGATGACCAGGGATTAAGGATGTCACCAATGTGTACCCTACATAGTGTGTGGGCTGTGTGTAAAAATGTTTCCCTTTAAAGGGTCTCATATTGTTACATCCTGCATCCAATCCCTCAGAGATAGTGTCAATTATACCGCCCACTCCACACATTGCCGCAACCATTTCCTTTCCCATTGCATTTTTGATTTCCAACATGATGGAACAGTGAGTTTTCTTCGGGTGGTAGTTTCCAGCCTTCATCTCTATGTGCCTCTGAGTGTCCAAACAAAAAGAAACAAAGAACTGAGACTGCTGAAAATCTGAAACGAAAACAAAAGTTTCTGGAGAAACTCAGCAGCTCTGGGAGTAACTGAAGAAGGATCACTGGATCTGAAATGTCAACTCTGCTTTCTCTCCACGGATACCGCAGACCTGCTGAGTTTCTCCAGCAATTTCTGATTTTGTTTTCTCCATGCTCCCTGGGTTGTTACGCTAATTCTCTTAAATCTGTGTCCTCTGGTCACTGACTCTTTTGCTTCTGGAAATAGTTCTTATTATTTTTCTATCATGACTTTGGACACCTCTATCAAATTGTCACTTAACCTCTGTGGTTAATGGAGAGAGACATGACTGCATTGAACAAAACATAGGATACTGCTGTAGACCTTGGATTGTTTCCAACACACAAATGTGTAGAGGTCAACTTAATGTTGAGGGGTATTCAGCAGAGTTGTAAATCTTTTCAGCAGAAATGCTAATAACATAAAGTCTGTGAATGCTGAAAATTTGAAATGTAAACTGAATATACAGGAAATACTCAGCAGGTATTGCAAAATCTGTAGGAGGAGAAACAGTTACTGTTTCAGGTTAGTGCCCTTTCATTACAATCATTATCATTTTAACTGAAATCCTGTGAATCTTAGAGTTAACATGCCATAGACACATCTGCTCTCTCCTGAGGTTTTAATGCACTCCTTTCCATTCACTGCGATGGGTTTAATGACAGATCACCAAATAACAAATGCAAGAGCAAATTTCCTTTCTATCATCCTTCAAGATTGTCCAACACGACAATGACAGAAAAGAGCTGCAATAAAGCTTGGCACAACAAGCTAAAAGGATAACGCCTATTTGTCCCTGTCTTAAAAGGTAATCCTATCCTCATTGATGCCTCTTAAAGCTGCTGTGGGAGTAGTTTCGCTGTAGGTCATGATCAGCAACACAAACAAGATAGTTATATTCCAAAGGTTTTGTTTGATGACTCTAAATGTATTTAGTGGCTAGCCGAGACTTACGGAGATTTAAAATCCCTGTTTGATCTACCGTCTGGGGCAGTGATAAGGGAGCTCTAATTAGCTTTGTTTCCTCTGTTATCTGTCGAGGAAAATCAACCATGGTCCTTTGCTCTGGTAACTAACTGCAAACTTCTCCTTGAAGATTTGAGGTGTGGATGTCAGGCCAGGTCAGAATTGTTTAATGTGCCCGAGCAACGGGTAAAAATTCACTATTAATGCCCACACAAGATACCAAATGCTAAGGTCCTGTGGTGCAGTAGTTAGTATGAGTAAGAAGGCCTGAGTTCAATTCTCACCTGGTGTGTGATAACATCCTGAACTAGTGGATTAAAAATACCTACACAATGTATTGAGAAAGCATTTGGCACATTTGAATCTCTTTAGAAATGCAAGCCAGCAGATAGTCAATGGACTGAAATTTCTAGAAACTTTTGTGCAGAAGTGAGAGAAAGGGTGGAATCTTCTGGTCTTAGTGGTAGTCGATGTGCAGATGGGAAGGCAACTTAATGAGGTGGGGTGGTTTGGGACCCCACTACCTTTCAGCCTCCACTCAAATTAAATCCTGGACCCAAGTTTTAACTATTTGCCATACTGTCAATTGAGATCATTAATAGTTATCAATGAAGGGCCTTTTCCTGCCTAGATTACAATTATTCCAACTCCAGGCAGGATAAATAAAAGGCAGCTGGATTGGTAGATGAATGCTGCAGCCTGTCAGTTGGGGTCAGGGGACCCTCGATCTATTTTTTTTTGTACTTTGCAGACTTGTACATAGGGCAGAGGATGACTTCCCAGAGTCACTGTGATGTCCTTGCTTCCAATTTTGCTGAGTTGCTCTCCGCATGACTTCTAAATTTAGAAATCATTTCCCTGTCCTCTTCGCTTGACAAGTTCTCAGTGGAGAGAGGGGAGGTGTCAGGTCAGGGTCTGCTGTGTGTAAGGAGTCTGGGCAACTTTTTGGGGAATGTGTTGTAAATGGGGTGTCAATTTAATAGTTACTCTGAAGTTAGACTAAGTGTTTTAAATAGTCTAATTATTCTTGAGTAGCTATTAACTGAAGAGGAGTCCTTCAAATTCTCCAATTTAAGTGGATATTTTTAGAAGGTTCCAGGCACAGGAAAACAGTTCAGAAGAATCTTCAATTTACCAGGCAATTCCCTACATCAGGGACTCCCGCTTAGTATCTCCCATCTACGCCACAGAAACAATTATTGGTCAACAAAAAAATCTGGCCCATTATAGCTAATATTCTTCTCAGACTCCTTAAATTCACCTCTGCATGCAATCCTGCCCATAGCTACCCTGTGTGCTCAGTCAGGCAGTCATCTTGTTACCATGAATTACTTACATATCATTGTGGTGGAAACTGCTGGAAGTTATATGCACAGCTATAAATTATGTAATTGGGGCAAATATAAATATTAAATGTAGGAAAATTTGTTAATGTTTTGCTCAAAATTTAGAATTTGAAGTAGAAAAATTAAATGGAGTGCTAAAAGGGCCAAGCTTCAGCAGAAACGATTTCTGCTAAAATTTCCAATTAGTTTCATCCACCTATACCAGCTTATTGGGTGGACAATCAGCAGAAATGTAAGTTTCCAGTTGCATCTTAAAGCCCTTTTTGTTTATATTGCTCTATCTGACATTGTTACTAGTGCCAAACACCCCTGCCATATGATGTTGTCTCTGTGCTTTCCACTATATTAGCTTATGTAACGCATACCATAAAGACTAGGTTCTTGTTGACACAGGGTTTATTAACAACATTATTTATGCCGTTATAAGATCTCAGACTTATACATGGTTTATACCTAGTTTAGATACTTTTTGAAACCTGCTCCTTTAATGATTCCCACAAAATTGAGAAAAAGAAGGCCTAAATAAATAAGATTGCAATACACTCATTGCACCAAAGTGGGCATATAGGGTTCAGACTTGACGTCTGTTAGATTCAATGTAGGTATTCATTGAGTACTAGGAGCACTACAATGCAATTGAGAAGATTTGGAATAACAATTGCATACGGTAGGTAGAATGTCTTGTACATTGTGATATTTCAAACATTAATGAAGAAAGAAAATTCATTTTAAAATATTGCCTTTGTTGAGTGTATGGATGGTATAGTTATTTATTAGTTTGCCGATGTTTCCTCCAAGTTTTCATAAAGGAACACCCTGAGCCACATACCCTCCAAAAAACATAGATTACCTAAGCAAAATCATTGACTTTGATATAAAGGAGACAGTCAGAATTCAAATTAACTAATACTCAGGAATAGAGAGCATTTACTCCACAGTTTTAAGGAACTAAGGAAGCAAGTTTGCGGCAGTGATAATCATGAAAGAATTGAAGAACACTAGGAAGATAACAGTATATAGGAAACAGGTCAAAGAGATGCTTATATTCAAGGCTGATAAAACAGACACATAAAAAAGCCATTAGTCCTAACTCTATTCCACAGACATAGGAGATTTTATAGTGTCATACAAATAGAATCAAACTATTGTATTCTACATTATTAAGATCATAAGTTGTATTTATACCATTTAATTTTTTGTGTTAATGTGAAATGTCAACAGCCTTTCTAATAAAGAAAATAATCACCAAGAGTCATGTTGCAGCACAAAGATATACTCCACTCTCCTCAATTCAATTGAGTTTTTCAATTTCTTGCAATATACAGTATAACGATGATAAGGTCAGCTCTTTACGTGGTTCAAAATGGTTTCCAAATATGATGTATGTAGTAAACAATCCAGGTTTATTTAATTTAATATTAAAAATGCTAAATAAAAAGTAGTGCTCTAATCTTTCTTCCTGGTCTTCTGCCAGTCTCATACCATCCAACTAAAATTCCCTTATTAGTATAATTTTAAAAATAAATCAAGTGTGACGATAATGATGGTAGATTGTGATTGATTAAATAACTTCAAAGCGTACAAATTGTTAACCTCGCTGCAGGTTAAGATTCTCATGACTTTAATTAACGTTATTTTCTAAAAAAGGGACTCATTTATCTTGTTTTTCCATTGGGATCCAAATACAGACTAATTATTTGTAGGGCTGTGAACTGAGAAAATAACTCAAACAACAATGTTATTTTGTTACAATTACAAAGTTGCTGGAAAAGCTCAGCAGGTCTGGCAGCATCTGTGAAAGAGAAAACAGAGTTAACATTTCAGCTCCGGTGACCCTTCGGTGACATTAGTCGCCTCAATTTCACTGCCCCTCTCAACAAAGCCAACCTATCTCCCTCCGAACTGACTGCACTCCACGCACTCAGATCTAACTCTGACTTGGTCATTAAGCCTGCTGATAAGGATGGTGCTGTTGTTGTCTGGTGTACTGACCTCTACCTTGCAGAGGCTGAGCGCCAGCTCTCAGATATCTCCTCCTACCTTCCCCTGGACCATGACCCCACCATGGCCATTGTATCCACCACTGTTATGGATCTCATTTCATCCGGTGATCTCCCCCGACTCCGCTTCGAAGCTAATCTTTGAGAAGGTGACCAAACAGGTGGATGAGGGTAAAGCGGTTGATGTGGTGTATATGGATTTCATATACATGGATTTCAGTAAAGTGTTTGATAAGGTTCCCCATGGTAGGCTATTGCAGAAAATTCGGAGTCTTGGGATTGAGGGTGATTTAGCGGTTTGGATCAGAAGTTGGCTAGCTGTAAGAAGACAGAGGGTGGTGGTTGATGGGAAATGTTCATCCTGGAGTTCTGTTACTAGTGGTGTACCGCAAGGATCTGTTTTGGGGCCGCTGCTGTTTGTCATTTTTATAAATGACCTGGATGAGGGTGTAGAAGGATGGGTTAGTAAATTTGCGGATGACAATAAAGTTGGTGGAGTTGTGGATAGTGTGGAAGAATGTTGCAGATTACAGAGGGACATAGATAAGCTGCAGAGCTGGGCTGAGAGGTGGCAAATGGAGTTTAATGCAGAAAAGTGTGAGGTGATTCACTTTGGAAGGAGTAACAGGAATACAGAGTACAGGGCTAATGGTAAGATTCTTGGTAGTGTGGACAAGCAGAGAGATCTCGGTGTCCATGTGCATAGATCTCTGAAATTTGCCACCCAGGTTGATAGGGTTGTTAAGAATGCATACGGTGTGTTTGGTTTTATTGGTAGAGGGATTGAGTTTCGGACCCATGAGGTCATGTTGCAGCTGTACAAAACTCTGGTGCGGCCGCACTTGGAGTATTGCGTACAGTTCTGGTCGCCGCATTATAGGAAGGATGTGGAAGCATTGGAAAGGGTGCAGAGGATATTTATCAGGATGTTGTCTGGTATGGAGGGAAGGTCTTATGAAGAAAGGCTGAGGGACTTGAAGCTATTTTCGTTAGAGAGAAGAAGGTTAACAGGTGACTTAGTGGAGACTACAAGATGATCAGAGGATTAGATAGGGTGAACAGTGACAGCCTTTTTCCTCGGATGGTGACAGCTGGCACAAGGGGTCAAAGCTTTAAATTGAGGGGTGATAGATATAGGACGGATGTCAGAGGTAGGTTCTTTACTCAGAGAGTAGTAATGTCCTGTCTGCAACTGTAGTAGACTCACCAACTTTAAGGGCATTTAAATGGTCATTGGATAAACATATGGATGATAATGTAACAGTGTAGGTTAGATGGGCTTCAGACTGGTTTCACAGGTTGGCACAACATCGAGGGCCGAAGGGCCTGTACTGCGCTGTAATGTTCTATGTTCAATGTTCGATGTTCTAATAGTCCCCCAACCCCACACAGCTCATTTCTATCTCCTGCCAAAAATCCACAAATAGGACTGTCCGGGCAGACCCATTGTTTCAGCCTGCACGTCCCCACAAAACTCATCTCCTCCTACCTTGACTCAATCTTCTCCCCCCGGTCCGATCCCTACCCACATACATCCATGATTCATCTGATGCCTTACACCAGTTTCAAAACTTCCAGTTTACCAGCTCCAGCTACCTCCTCTTTACCATGGATGTGCAATCCCTTTACATGTCCATTCCTCACCAGGATGGTCTTAGGGCTTTCCACTTCTTCCTGGATCAAAGTCCTGAACCATTCCCACCCACCACCACCCTCCTCTGCTTCGCCGAGCTTGTCCTCACGCTCAACAAATTCTCTTTCTAATCCTTTCATTTTCTTCAGGTAAGAGGGGTTGCCATGGGTACCCGCATGGGCTCTAGTTATGCCTGTCTCTTCGTGGGGTATGTGGAACATTCCTTGCTCCAGTCCTATTCCAGCCCCTACCCACAACTCTTTCTCCGATACATCGATGGTATCATCGGTGCTACTTCCCTCTCTCGTTTGGAATTGGAAAACTTCAATTCCGCCTCCAATTTCCACCCTGCCCTCACTTTCACCTGGTCTGTCTCGGACTCCTCCCTTCCCTTCCTCGACATTTCTGTTTCCATTTCTGGGGATAAACCGGCCACTAATATCCACTACTAACCCATTGATTCCCACAGCTACCTGGACTATACATCGTCACACCCCACTTCCTGTAAAGACTCCATCCCTTTCTCTCAGTTCCTCCGTCTCATTCGCGTATGTTCAGTTGAGGCCAACTTCAACAAGGGAGCCTCCGAAATGTCTACCTTCTTCCTCAACCGAGAATTCCCCAGCTCCGTTGTTGACAGGGCTCTCAACCAGGTCCGACCATCTCCGGCACTTCTGTCCTCACCCCTTATCTTCCCTCCTGCAACAGCGATAGGGTTCCCCTTGTCCTCACCTACCATCCCACCAACATCCATATCCAGAAGATCATTAGATGCCATTTCCACCACATTCAGAAAGATGCCACCACCAGACCCATATTCCCTCCCCTCCCTTGTCCGCCTTCCGCTGGGACTGTTTCCTCCGGGACACCCTGGTCCACACTTCCTTCACCCCCAACACCTCCCACAGCCCTACAGTACCTTTCCCTGTAACCGACAAAGGTGCAACACCTGCCCATTTACCTCCCCCCTCCCCAGTATCCAAGAGCCCAAACATATCTTCCAGGTGAAGCGACACTAGTAGAATCTAGTCTACTGCATTCGCTGCTCACAATGTGGTCCCCTCTACACTGGGGAAACGAAGCGTAGACTTGGCAACTGCTTCACAGAACGTCTATGTTCAGTTCACAAAAAAAGACCCTGAGCTATCTGTTGCCTGCCACTCCAATGCACCACTTTGCTCCCTGGCCAACATGTCTGTCTCTGACTTGCTGCAGTGTTCCAGTGAAGCCCAATGCAAGCTGGAGGAACAACACCTCATTTTCCGCTTGGGGACCCTGCAGCCCTCCAGACTCAATATCAAGTTCAATAATTTTAGGGCCTAAACTCTCCCATGTCCCAGGCCCCCACCCCACAAAGAAAAAAAAGGAAGGGTCACCGGTCCCGAAACGTTAACTCTGTTTTCTCCTTCACAGATGCTACCAGACCTGCTGAGCTTTTCCAGCAACTTTGTTTTTGTTCCTGATTTACAGCATCCGCAGTTCTTATGGTTTTTATTGTGTCTTTTTTTGTTAGATTGCAGTATTGAGATTCAAGAACGTATACTCTGCCATAGTGCATGACATATTTTAGGACAAAATGTTTCACAGTCTTAGTAGAATCTTCTAGAGGTCTGAATGATGTGAGCTGAGGTGAAATTCGTGACAGGATTGGACATGATATTCAGCGAAGCCTATCTCAATGTTGGGAACCACTTGTGTATCTTTAATGCATTGGCTGAAGGGACAGGTGAGTTTCTCACTTGGCAGCAGCAAGTTGCCAAGTCAGGGTGATTTTAACTTGTTAAACACCTCATTAATGCTGCAACTCTCCTGATTGGTATTCAACTTCCTAACTGTGAAACAAATCAACAAGCTAGATGTTGAGAATTCCTGGCACGAAAATCAGGCACCTGACGATTTCAACTCTTCCACTTGCTCCAGAAGACCTCCATGTTAGACATCAGGCACCAACCTCTCCATAGGCACCAGCCATATGCATCTCATGGTTACGGACCATAAGTCATAGGAGTGGAAGTAAGGCCATTCGGCCCATCGAGTCCACTCCGCCATTTAATCATGGCTGATGGGCATTTCAACTCCACTTACCCGCACTCTCCCCGTAGCCCTTGATTCCTTGCGAGATCAAGAATTTATCAATCTCTGCCTTGAAGACATTCAACGTCCCGGCCTCCACTGCGCTCCGTGGCAATGAATTCCACAGGCCCACCACTCTCTGGCTGAAGAAATGTCTCCTCATTTCCGTTCTAAATCGACCCCCTCTAATTCTAAGGCTGTGCCCACAGGTCCTAGTATCCCCACCTAACGGAAACAACTTCCCAGCGTCCATCCTTTCTAAGCCATGCATTATCTTGTAAGTTTCTATTAGATCTCCCCATAACCTTCTAAACTCTAATGAATACAATCCCAGGATCCTCAGCTGTTCTGAAATGTACCAGTCTCTCTTCGTACATCTTCACTTCTGCACTTCAATGTTGCACCTCAGAGTGCACTGACAACTCTCATTATAATGCTGCAGCAAGGACAGTGAGTGCTCAGGGATACAAACCCAGCTTATGGCCTGGACCACGTTGCATCTCCGGACTCTCTGCTTACTCTCTTAGGATCAATCACTGTGAGCCTACCTGCATGCTCACAGCATCCCTGTCTTGTCTTTTTGCACTTTGCCCTCTCAGCCAGAGCATCCTAGGCTCATATTACTTCAGTCTTGCCTTACCATCTAGCATAGACGCAAAGCCAAGAAACATGTCATTATTATGCATAGGACTCAGTGAGGGCAAAGGGAATGCTTTCGATCAGGGGTCCTGACACAGTAAGTCAAGGGCAGCCTCTGATACCACTCCAGGCCATGGGCACAGTCAGTCAGCTGCTCAAGGTGGTCAGAGTTGGGATCCTCCCCGTGTAAGGCATGAGAAAAGAAGATGGTGGTGCATTCATTGTCTGAGTGGAGAAGGTCATTAAACTTCCTTCATTCCTGTGCATTCCACTAGACGGCTGAGACTGCACAAGACTAGGTGACAAGCTCAGAGCAGGCTAGAATAGTCTAGTGTTGTGACCTCGTCTGTTTGTCCTGGGGAAGAGGCCAGTGCACTACCCCATCCAGCAGGACCTCCAAGACCCTGCCTGCAATGCAGGACATCAACTTCCCCAGCATGCCACGTCCAGCAACATCAGGAACCCGTGCAGGGTAGCTCTGAACTGACAGTGCATGTCTGGGTGCACAATCGGCTTTTAAAGATTCCAAAGGCTAAAAGCATGCCAATCTTCTGGCAGATATGCACTGAGTAGTGAGTTTTTCTGGGAGCGTTATGTGGTAAGATGCAGCTAGAATCGAATGTGAAGTATAGCTGGGCAGCAGGGTAGGTAGTTAATGAGATATGTTTGGTATGATATGGTGACAAATTGCTGGGCCTCATGGAGACAATCCCTCTAAATGATTTGAAACAACATTCTACCTAACATTTGTCTCCAGGCTAGCTTGGTCTGATGATGTGGCCTCCTGCAGAGTTATCTGGAAAAAGGAATACCCTTCACTTCACCATCTGGCCACCAAAACCTCCAAATCCTGATTGGTGAAGTGGGAGGGGGGAGCTTCCTCTAAGCCATATATTCAAGATAGACGTTCAAGCACCACAGTGTGAGGGCCAGTTCCTGGCATGCAGCATCTGAAAACTCCCATAAAACTCTGTACTCATTGGATATCTGCCAGAAGATCGGCATCCCTTTAGCCTGTGGAATCCTTAAAAGTATGCAGCTGGGCTGTTAATGTGGTGGTGGAGTTATGAATGGCAGAAGATTCCAGAAGTCGTGAGTACTTCTGTGTCTATGGTTATGCGATTCCCTGCAAAAGGTGCACAAAATCACAGTTGCATAATTAACAAGATGAAGAGCAGAGGACTGTGCAAGAAAAGTCATTCCAAAGCACATTCTACTTTAGACTTAGTGGTTCAGATTTTGCTTATCTCTGTTAGATTCTTTGATCCGATCAGTTGAAAAGCCACGTTGTTGCTTTTCTTGCTCACAAACATTCACCATCTCTACATTGCACCTTGCTGCATCCAAAGCCAAATGAGAACATGTTGCAAGCTTGAATAGTGAACACCTAATACTTCAATACTGACTGTCGCATCTGGACCAACCATT
Organism: Ginglymostoma cirratum; assembly: GCA_024137785.1. Lineage (NCBI taxonomy): Eukaryota > Metazoa > Chordata > Chondrichthyes > Orectolobiformes > Ginglymostomatidae > Ginglymostoma > Ginglymostoma cirratum. The sequence goes on from JAHRHZ010000021.1 coordinate 42,395,524, forward strand.
TCAGAAACTCTGAGGAATACTGGTAGCCAAAATTTTGCCATTTTATCTCTTAAAATGTAAATATATTGGCTGAATAAATAGAAAATAATGCTTAAACGTTCTTAAAAGATGCAAATATTTATATGGAATATGATTTGATAGTTCATTAATAGTTTATCAATGATATTTTCATTCACAGCCAAATGTTAGGTCAATAGTTTCTAACTAAGATTTTCAAAATAGCATTTGTCAAAATTTATGTTTACAGAATCTCATGGTTAAGCAGATGCCTAGCCACGGCAATATTGTTTTTTATTCAACTGTGGAAGTTTTAAAAGAGCATATTTCAAGAACAGGGAAGTTATTTGACATGGCAGATCATTCTGAAAATTATTGAGAGCAATAACAAATTGATTTGAACAGTAGAAATATTTAGGTGTTATGGTCATTATTAGTGTTGTTGTGCTCTGTCTTCTGACATTTCTATTGCATTCGAGTGAAAACAAAATTTTAAAGCTAGTTAATAAATCTGCTTCTAAGAACATATATTTCAGTTCTGTCCAGTGGCTCTTCAGTTACTAATGATTAAAGTAGCAATTTATTCTGAATTAAATCTGGAGGGATTTAATGAGTCTTTAAACTGACATGCTTTTCATTGCTTCACCAGTCACATAAACATATTATCATCTCTCTTTAAAGGGAAAAGAAAAAGGCTTGTGGGAAAGAAAAGGTTTGCCAAAGCCTATTCTTTAATCAAGTAGCAGTTTGGCTGAGTTAAAAGCTTGTGGATTAACGCCAGCCTCCAGTATTGGAGTGCGTAATCTGAATTCTCATTTCACTGCAGTACTGAGGGAGTTCTTTATTGTCAGAGGTGCTGTCCTTTGGATGGGACTTTAAACCAAAACTCTTTGTGCATGTTTAGGTGGATGTAAAGGATCCCAAGGCACCATTTGTTGAAGAACAAGGAGGTCTTCTGTCTTCTGGCCAATATTCTTCCTTTACGTAACACTGCAAATGCAAATTAACTGGTCATTTCAAAATTTCAAAATATAATTTGTGTGCAGTGCTTAGTAATGTTCCTCAGAAGAAATTGGGTGCAATGGAAAAGTAAACCTTTATGTCTATGCAAGGACAAAATATTATGAAGCAAATCGCATTGTGCAAAGAAATTTTGTGATAGTGAGAACAAATCAGAGGCAGAATCTCCAGCACATTTCTTTCCTCAAAACAAAAATGTTTAGACTTTTTTTTTTCTAAATGGGCCCTTTATTGAAGGGAAACTACATCAGAAAACTGGAAAGGCTATAAAGGTGCTCATACTAGCCTCAGTTTCCTGAGCTCAGGATGGGAGAATGTAAGCAAAATTTCTTCATGGGGTTATTATCCAATGACTCCCAATGGACATGTGTACTGGGCTCAGACAGAGCCTAGCTCAGTCAGGATGTTCTATACAAATTAATAGCGTGTTGATACTCTGCTTGGAAGAATAGCCATTTGTGTGTGGCCCAAGAGGACATTCAGCATCTGTGGAAACATATCCCACTGATACTCAGCATAAATTCCAACAGCAATAATTGCCTTCATTCTTTCATGGCATGTTGGTGTCACTGACAAGGCCAGCTTGTGTTGTCAATCCCTAACAACCCTTGAGGGGGTGAATTTGCATTTATATAGCATCTGTGTCATTTTTCTTTCCCTGAAAATGTGAAACCTGGGTCATTTAAGTTACCCAATGCTGAGTTAGACTTTTGATAGTCAAGGGTTATGGAGTCAGAGATGAAAGTGGAGTTGAAACAGCTGATGGCCAGAAGCTTATAGAATGGCACAGCAGGTTTGAAGGGTTGAATGGCCTACTCCTGCTGTTAAGATCCAATGTAAACATAGTGATACATTTTACAGGAGAGGTCTCAAACAAGTTTGACAACATTTTGAGTGTACAGCACAACAGTTTATTCGACACAAGGTCTTTACTGGAGTGGACCTAAAGTCTGCCTAAAATCTGAATGCCTCATGGTAAAGGTAACATGATTACAACCTACTAGGCAGAACATTTGTACATGATTGTATTTTGATCCAAAAAGATACCAAACAACATATGGAGCCATTAGTACAAAAAGCATTGCTTTTATGGTATATGTTTAAACATGAGAACAACAGAGAGCAGGAGCATATCTATAAGGTGGCAGGCAAAGAATTGCAGATACTGTAAATCTGAAACAAAAAAAGAGAGTGCTAGAGAAAATCAGCAGGTCTGGCAGCATCTGTAAAGTGAAAAACAGAGTTAATGTCTTGCGTTCAGTGGCTTACAGTTGAACCCAGAATCTAATGAAGGGTCACTGGGCTCAAAGCATTAATGCTGTTTTTCTCTCTCCACAGATGCTGCCAGACCTGCTGTGTTTCTCTAGCACTCTTGGCTTTTGTAGTTCAAATCCGAGCCTGTGCAAATGCAATAATGTCAATTGGTTACGTTGCAATGAGGGAGACTGCCCACCAAATAGATTAATGTCAAGCGACAAATATCACAAATATTAAATGCATCATCTTCTATTGCAACATTGAGTCTGTTGAAGTAATTTGAGAGGGGGCAGTAATTAAAACAAGGTGGTGACTTGAATTATTATATAATGATATAACTGATTCAGTGTGATAATAGGCTTTTGGTTGTTAGCCAACTACTATACATTGGGGCCCATCCAATCCAGTTTCCAGTCACATCTCTGTCACTATTAAAGTAGAGAAAACAGGGAGAAAAGAAATCCTGGAAAGAGAGTAGGTTTCGTGTGGATTCATGATTACATAACTTACCCATGATCCTTGCCAGAAACAAGTTGTCATGACAACCTATTCGGCCTAAGTAAAAGACACAAGAGGTAGCTGAAAAGCTTTTTAAGAAATTAAAAAGGAGGAAACAGAGTAATGTCAAGGAAGGAATGACTTCATTACTCGAGTTTTGTTTGCTTTGAAAGAATCCCACAAGAAACTCAAAGTTATGCAAAATCAAGAAGATAAAGGTGTGACCTAACATTTCTGCTGCCTAAGGACTAGTTTGTGCACCCCAATTACAAACTTTGCCAGGGAAGAGCATTAAAAGCTTCTCATTGTATACTTTCGCCTTAACTTACAAGTTGTTCCACTTGGTGTATGCAGGAAGAAAGTGTTTCTGTTCTGCACCCAGCGGTGTTGCTTGTTTTCAACATAACCATTAACTGGATCTTTGCAAAAACAGACAGGAGATTGAAAGACTTTTTTCTTTCATAGATTCCATCTGTTTGTCATGGCATTAAAATAGTGTTAAAAAGTGCTGTGTTCTACTCTTTGAGTTTTTGACGTTGAGTAGGATCAGTGGAGAGCTGTCTGCTCATATTGTACAGCCCATCACTCATTTCTAAATCTCCATCTGGGAACCATGTTAATGGAAGTCAGTATAGATGCCTACTTCTGCAAATTAAATAAATACTGCTGAAACCTAATGGTCAGAATGAACACTTTAGTCACATGATGTTACAAGATATTATTACTGCACAGCCCAGTCTTAACCATTTATTAAAAGTTTGGCTTTGCCATATAGATACATTTACAGATTCACTTGTGTTAGTTCCCCACTCTGTGATACAAGGTTGTATCTTCCTCCTCTTTGGGTGAGTTCGAGTTGCATTGTGTTTTTTTTTGTGTGGATTTCCGCTGCAAGGCCCATGAAGTATCATGGCAGTATCTTACCAAACTCACAACATGGACTAAATACCCCACCTCTATTGTGTCCCTCACATGCATTTCTGATTCTGCAGACAAGGCAATGCCAGAAGCGCTCAACTGGGGGAGGAACCACACACAGCCCCCTCAGAAGACTCCACTCATGATACTCAAGAGGTGGCAAGGCCTTCCACCTCCATGCTGCCTGCCTCTCTCTGAACCTTGGAAGTTCATGCCAAGGAAGGCCAACTTGCCTCTGGAAAGAGGACCCTTGGCATGTCTGACCTATGCATACTCATGTGGCCCCCAGGGCTGGGGGAACCAAACCTCCAGGACCAACAGGCTCCACGTCAGAACAAGCTCTCTCCATACAAGCTGTGGAACTTGGGAGTATGCTGAGATGGGGAGGAAGAAGATAACTTATTGAGGGCACTTTGGAGGCACAGGTGACAATGCTCATATTGCACTTTTTTTAAATAAATGTCACTGATTTCACCTAGTATCTGGTTTGACATCTCTCTGTACAGCCCCATATGTCATTGTTACACTATGATGCATGACGTCATAGTGATAGATGATGTTGCCTGATGGATTTCTGTGGCGAGAGCCTCCTGCATCATCTGGAAGCAACAGGAACAAGACAGATAAAGGGCTATTGTGCTGCTGACACATTTAGGCCTCCTCCGGTAACATCTCTAATCTTTCCTGGGCTCTGTGTCCAAAAGTATTCGTGTGAATGAGTTGGTCAGCAACATCTAGGAGGTGCAACACGAATAGGAGGGCAATGCATTAGGATGGCCGGGGCTTAGGGACCACACAGGTCTGTGTGGGTTCAGTGAGGTTTGTGGGTCAGTGATCAATGTTCTTTCCCTTTAACAGCCCCTACCTCAGTGGGTCCTGCAGCCCCATTCCTCACAGGTCGGGTCACTTTCCCAGCTTGCTCCAACTGTGCTCTCACCCATTATCTGCATGTCCAGGATGCGGAAGGCAACAATAAGCAATCCTCAGTCAGTGATTTGCAGCCACTGCCTCAATGAGTAGGTGAGCCCCCAAACATCTATATCCTCTTCTTCCTCGTCCTTCCCATAAACTCCAGGAACCTCCCCGAGTCCCCACACAAACAGATACATGACCCTACCCAACTCTATAGGTGCCTCTATGAACTTCAGTGAAGTCTACTTCCCTAAGATTTTGAGATTTGGCTGCCTGCTTCCTGCACATGCAACGTGTTTGCTGTGAAAGCTGTTGGCTCATGTTGAAGGTGTGAGGTCATTGTAGTGCCGCAATATAGCAAAATATCTGCCTCCTTAACTAGGGAATGCTGACCAACTGGGCAAGCTGCCTGGTTATGTGACTTTGTTAATTGGTTTGGCAAGACAAGAGGCAAGCATGCAGGTAGACACTAAGTGAATGAGTGAGCACTAACAGAGCAAGCAAGCAGCCCTGAGACATACCCTGGTCCTGTTCTTCACCTGGGGACCTCTAATGGCATATACTACAACCTTTCAACACTAGTTACTAGCGCATCCTGCAGTAAAGTCTATGTTTCCAAAGTGGTCTGCCAATGTTTCAAGAGGTTCCTTGATGGTTGTGAGGGATCGGCTATTGCTAGATGCCAATTTTCTTGGTGAGCTTTCTTGACGGCTTCCCTGTTTAGTGTGTTTGGTATGTTAGGAGACTGAATATTAATGAGACTGTTGTTCCATGAATAAACTCACCACACAGCTTGTCAAAAGCATAAAAGATGGAATGAGATGTTCCCAACAGCGTAATAGGGCTCACTGGACTTCCTGTTCAATTTTGCTACAAATCTCATGTTGCTTAGATCCCAAAGAGGCTGCCAGCAAAGGTTTTGACTTACTCTGTCCTGTATTTGCTTGTACAGTGGTTTAACCCATAGGTGCAGCAATTACATGATCAGAGTCAAATTTTGTGTTTAATATAAACTTCTTCAGCCTCTCCGAATATGCGAAAAACACAGCTCAATTCTGCCTGGAGCTGGGAAAGAGAGAGGTGAGAGATAGAGGAGAAGGGGTACGTAGAAAGAAAATATGGTAATGACATTATGTAGCTGGATATTACATCTTTGCTTTGGAGATATTCGTGACAATGATAAGGTGTGCGGTCTTCTGAGCTCAACCATGCCCCTAAACAATACAATTAAAATAGTTAAGGGAGCAAGTTTAAATACTGTCTCTGCAAAAGTTTAGAGTTCTCCTGGGGGTAAGCAGCAGTTAGCAACTGTCTGAATCAGAGCAGCTGAAGACAGGTGAGGGCCATGTCAGGATGAGTCATGGAGGGCAGAATAATTTAAAAAGGTAATGTTCATACTTTACACAGATCAATAAACTTATCTCATTAAAATTAACATTGCTGCAGCCCATACAGGTCAGGGCAGAGTCAGCCTTAGGACTTTTGACAGATAGGGGGTGGTTACCCTCCTGGCATTCAATGACCATTGGTACAGTCAGAAAGGCTGTTTGTACTTCACTGAACACCAAGAATACAGCTGTTGGAAATGCAAGCTACATATTGGAGATGATGATTAGCAGTCCACACAGGAAAGGTCAGACAGGAGGAAGCTAAAGGAAAAGAGAAGGTGCATAAAGCAAAAGGAGACTTTATCTGAGCACAGGATGTACACAGGTAGAAGTGAAGATCTTTGGAATTGATTGAGAACCAGTGTAGAAGGGGACTGTGACTCACTGGAGTGATGGTCACAGCCAAATATACCCTCATCATCTGTGGACCCCCACAGCACTTCACAGGGGATTATTACCTCTTACATCTTGCATGCATCCATCCTTGGTCTCCTACCTATTTTTCATTTTCATTGTTCATGCTTTTCAGTAACATCTATAAATTCTTTAGGTTTTTCTCATATGGTGATGACATCCAGCTCCATCTCTCCACCAGATCTCTTGGCTCCTCCATTGACGCTGCTTTGTCACATGACTCATATGGACCTGAATGAGCAAAGATGTCTTGCAGCAGAATAGAAGAAAGATATTGTCTTCATCTTCAACTAGAAGCTCCATTCTCTTGCTGTAATCTCCAACTGTCTCCTCACAGATATCTGAGGCTGAACTATACCATTCACAATTCATGTCATATTTAACCGCAAGATGAGCTTGCAATCACGTATCCACTCCTTCAGCTAAATAGCTACTCCCACCTCTAACCTCATGGCCGTGTCTCAATCTTTGCTCTCCTGCTGCTAAAACACTTATCTACGCTGTTGCGAACTCTAGATTTCACAATTCCAGGACTTTCTTGGATTGTTGCAAGTTCTCAAAGTTTATTCCTTAAACCTAGGCTTGTCTGTATAACCTATTATTTGACACAGACTGGACTTTTGAATGAATATTTATTTGAGCTAGTTGACCAACCAGTCTTTAACATCGTGGTATAACAGATACATTCGATAGTTATTTGATAACATAGCTCTAACCACAAAGCTCCTTGAGGGCAGCTAGCTATTTCTTAAAGATTTCTTGGATTAATTATGAAATATAAACTTATAGCTGATTAATTGCTGGAAGGGTCATAGGCTGATTCCAACCCACACTGTTTCAGAGTTAAATATAATTCAGTTGAGTGAACGGTGGAACAATGGCTCATTTGAAATTGATGTAGTGCCATTTTGCTTTGGTTGTGGTAAGAGAGGCTGTAAGCCCTTGTTGTGAATAGTACTGTAGCCACCCTGAGAGAAACAATCAACAAGAAAGGGCTCCTACCAGCAAAAATGGAGGAACGCAAGTATGTTGCCGGGGTTAGAGAGATTGAACTAAAGGGAAAGGCTGAATAGGCTGGGACTATTTCCCTTGGAGCATCAGAGGCTGAGGGGTAACCTTACAAATGTTTATAAAATCTTGAGGCACATGGATAAGGTGAATAGCCAAGGTCTTTTCCCAGGGTAGCAGAGTCCAAAACTAGAGGGCATAGGTTTAAGGTGAGAGAGGAAAGATTTGGAAGTGACCCAAGGGGCAACCTTTTCATGCAGAGGGTGGTGCATGTATGGAATGAGCTGCCAGAGGAAGTTGTAGAGGCTGGTACAATTGCAACATTTAAAAGGCATTTGGATGGGTACATGAATAGGAAGGGTTTGGAGGGATATTGGCTAAATGCTGGCAAATGGGACTAGATTAATTTAGGATGTCTGGTTGACATGGACCAGTTGGACCGAAGGGTCTGTTTCTATGCAGCACAACTCTATGACTCTATAAGGCACTGATATACTGAACCAAACTACCAAGCTCCACAAATGAAATTAGGAAGACTTCGACTCCTCCCAGAATCTGCTGTGCTCGCCTATATGTAGAAGAAACCTCCAAATGTTTAATACAGAAGACATTGTGGATGCTAAATTATGCCTTCAGGTTTTCAACTCCTTCACCTTGGAAACAGAAAACTTCAAGCAATCCAGGCCTGAAATGATAACAGAGACTGATCATGCTTTCATTTTGATAAGCATCTTTTGTCCATCCCTGCTTTTAATCTTTGTATCTGTATTTTAGTCAATCATTGTATTGCTTTTTACTTAGTAATTTGCAGCAAAAGTGTAGTAAAAGCTTTGCTGCTGTTTTTCTTTAAATTAAAACTCTCAAAGTAAAAGTGGACTAGATGTGTTACACAAATTTGCAGTTCGTTTAACGATAGGCCTTGTTTGGTAATAGGTTCCAGCTCCCTCTGATTTAATAGGATTTATGATAGTATTTTAAATTGCTTTATTGGTGTAAAGAATTAAGAACATCTTAATGCAAATCACGTATTATTGTGTTTGGTGCTGTACAGATCATCAGGAAATGAAGAAATGGTTAAACGTCTACCTTTATGCAAATCTTTTCTTAATTGAGGAACTGACGACTGCTGTGACCTCCAGGTTCATTTTCCAATGAGTGAGTCATCGTAATAACAAAGTGTAGATGGTGCAGTTAAGAACTTGGTTTTATGTAATGAAATGAGGTGTACAGCTTTCTTTGAAGGGAAATCAAGAGCAAAGATTAGCAGCAAATAATACTTTTTTTTGGTCAGGCTAACAACACTGGATGTAATTAGAGAACCCTGCTAGTTTAATGGGATTAACAAGCAAAATAGGTTTGGAAGGAATAGTTAAAACATTTTTACAAAGTATCATGCAAAATGATACATTCCCAGCACCTCCTTCCCGTTTGAAAGGGCATTCAACTGTGATGGAAGCAGCTGGTATCTGCTGTTGCTTCATATAATGTAAGGATCAAATGCTGACCCGCTGTTGACATTTTATTTCTAATTTTAGAATTAATTTTCTGTGAGTTACATATTGGAGTGAACCAATAGGAACCAGTAGGAAAAAGTACGACGAAGTGAGAGACTGTGGTAAACCAACTGATTTCACTGCGTCACTACAATTGGCCTGAATAATCCATGGAGTAGGGAAAGGAGTAAAGAAGTAGGTTTGGATTCTTGAATTCTGGGAGGCAATCATACCACCAGCTCGGAGTTAGACAGGGAACAGTTGAGCATTAGACAGCCTAAGGGAACCAGGTGATAGTGTGGGATTTCCCCTTATTTGTCAGTTTGCCATTTTGGATACTCGCGAGAGTGATGGTTCCTCGGAGGAGTGCAGTTATTGCCAACTATGTGACACCAGGGGCAGTTCAGCTGGACAGGAGGGGAGGAAAATGAGTGGAAGAACAATACTGTGAGGGGACTTGGTTACTTAGGGGAACAGACAGATGTTTCTGCAGCTATACAGAAGACTGTAGTTGCTTCCATGGAATCAGCGTCATGGATTACACAGAGTGGCCGGAGGACATTATTCTTCAGAGGGTAAACATTCAGAGCTCACGTGGAAGTAAAATACTGCAGAAACTGGAAATCTGAAACAAACACTGAAGAAACTCAGCAGGTCTTTCGAAAGGTAAAAATGGAGATTCCATTGGAGAGAACAGGTCATGGACCACATTGGTGCCAAGAGCATAGGTAGGAAGGTGAATGAGATCCTTAAAGCAAATATTGGGGTAGTTAAGAAGGAGATGAAAAACTAGGACCTCGGAAAGTGTAATATCAGAATTACTCCCAATCCCACATGCTCGTGAGCATAGGAATAGGAGACCTGAGTGACTGAACATATGGCTGGAGAACTTATGTGAGGGAAGACATCAGAATTGTGACATATTGGGAACAGTTCTGTGGCAGGTGAGACCTGAATAAGATGGACAGGTTGAACCTGAGCAGGACTGGGATGAATATCTTCACAGTTAGATTTGTTAATGCTGTATGGGAGGGTTTACATCAAATTGACAAGGGGATGGGGACTTGAGACGAAGCTCAGATTGGAAGGAAGCAAAATTGGTAACATGAACTAAAAAAGTAGAAAGCAAAATTAGAAGTCACACAAAACAAAGTATCAAATGGCATCAGAATGTAGAATAATGTTAAAAAGGTAGAGTTAAGAACGCTACTTGAATTAACACAGCATTCACAACAAGAATTGACTATTTGAAAGCACAAATTGAGGTAAACGAGTATGATTTAATTACTTTTGCAGATATATGGTCACAGGATGACTAAGATAGGGAACTGAATATACAGCTATCTTTCTGGCATCACAGGCTCAACGTGTTGGCTGGCCTGTTCCTTTGTTGATAGACTTATAGCACGGAAACAGGCCATTTGGCCCATCCAGTCCACACCAACCCTCCAAAGAGCATCCCACCCAGACCCACCACCCCATCCCTGTAACTCCACATTTCCCATGGCTTATCCACCTAGCCTGCACATCTTTGGATTGTGGGAGGAAACCGGAGCACCTAGAGGAAACCCACAATGACAGGGAGAATGTGCAAACTCCACACAGACAGTCTCCTGAGGTTAGAATCAAACCCAGGTCCCTGGCACTGTGAGGCAGCAGTGCTAACCACTGAGCCACCATGCAACCCCATGTTCCTATCCTTTTTTTTTGCTGTAAGGTGAACGTGGTTTTAGGTTTGTATGTAATTTAAATAATGATCAAATGGACCATAAATTCTCAAGGTCCAGACATACAGAATTCTGGAATAGTAGAGCTCTGAAGAAGGCCATTTACTAATTGAGTATATGTTGGTTCTTTTACTCAGTAATCCAGCTATGAATCCCCACTGGTAATTCAAACCCCTGCGTTTTTTTTCCTTCGAGTATTATCCATATATCTTAATGATTATTCTTGATGCTATTTCACACCATGCCAACAGGCAACGCATTCCAAATCCAAACAATTCATTTTGTATACCACCTGCAGTCCTTTTGAAAATCACTTTAAATCTGTAGCCTCAGTTTTCAAATATTGAACTGTTGGGAACAGTTTCTCTTTTTTTTACTCTAAGCTTTTCATGCTTTTATAAATTTCCTCAAATCTCTTTTAAGCAATTCTTGCTTTAAATGAGAAGTATGTTTGAAAAATGAAGATGATTTTCCAAAGATCAACAAGTGATTATGTAACCACAGCTCAGTTAATACTTTCAAGAAAGGACTGGAAAAATCTTCACAAAACACAAATCAGCTGGATTATGAATTTTTCACTGCAGTTCTAAGTGTTTCTGAATGAGGAGCTTTGTTTTATTCAATCCCAATAATTTAAGATAACATAAATGATAGTCTCAAATCTAAACATGCTAGTAGCCTAAATTAACTATTTAGTCTTTCACTAAGAATTCAGAGTTAGAGGCTGTTGTGTTGAAGTTAAGATTAAAATTATAATCTAAATTGAAATACAACGTAAGTTATTTCTAAAACAGAAGTTTTGCTGAATTGAAAGAATCTACTCCTCTATGCCTGTGATCAAATTCTAATTTCCAATTTGCATGCACACTTCACTTGCATGAAGAACTCATTCTGAGGTACATTAATTCAGTATTGATGCAGATCTTTATTGCTTTGGTGTTAAATCAATTTAATAAATGACGAGATGACTAGGTAAATGGAGACACATCGCTTCTATTTTCCTCGTATGTCATTGAACAGTCAACAGCAGAATATTTATACTGTCATCTAACATAAACCTGTCTGTGTGGAATTAAGCAATAGGAATCCAACATTATATTATATGAACTGCTGAAATATTCCTGCCTAATTTTGAAGAGGCTGAGTTCAGGACTTTGTTACAGCACTAAAGCTGAACTCCATAGGGGAGGTGAGACTGACTGCCCTTGACTTCAAGCCAGCATTTGACCAAGTATTGCATCAAGGAGCCCTGGCAAAACTGAAGTTAATGGAAATCAACTAAACTGTGGTCTAGTGTGGGTGCCATTATCTGACTCTCTTCCAAAATAATACAACGTATCAAGCAATTTTGGAGCTCTCTCTGTTGTTCTTGATGTATTTAACCTCTTCCATTTATCATAAACCCAACTCTGCATTCTTCAATATCCTTCACACTCCACTCCTTGGGCACAATCTTCCCCTCCCTGGGTGTGGCAAGAAAGGGAAATAATTGGCATGGTTCGCTCTGGTGAGGTACTCACCCCCATATTTCTGTCTGAAAAATTATGTTGTTTGTGAGAAGGCCCTTGGGTGACCATCTCAACTTATCACCAATTAAACACCTTTAAGCAGTCAATTAATGGCCACCTAATGCCCTCAAACCACCCCCTGCAAAAATACCATCCTAATGGTTCAGAAAACTGGTTAGTTTCACGACTGCAAGCCAGAGCAAGTTGGGCTTGGAGTTTTGCCTCTAATTACCTCAATCTAGAGTCAATCAAAAGGACAGATCGGGGGCAAAGAGAAACCTCTGGAAACACCACCTTGCTCTTTTATTCATTAACGGGAGAGTTGCTAGTTAAGCCAGCATTTATTGGCCATCCTTAATTGCCCTTTGAAGGTGATGGTGAGCTGCCTTCTTGATCATTGAACTCCTTGGGATGTAGGTCACTCAAGTGCTGTTAGCGAGGGAGTTCCAGGACTTTGAAACTGTGACAGTGAAGGAACAGAGACATAATTCTAAGTCAGGATGGTGTACAGCTTGGAAAGTAACTTGTAAGTGGTAGTTTTCCAATACATTTGATGCCTTTGTCCTTCAAGTTGGTAGGAGTCACGAGTTTGGAAGGTGTGTTAGGAGGACACTTCGTGAGTCACTGTAGTGCAAGCTGTAGATGACACACACTGTGTCACTGGTACAGGGAATGGTTGTGGAAGGTAGCAGATATATGAACACAAGCTGCTTCAATTTTCTTTCCTTTATTCATTCACGGGATGAGGGCGTCGCTGGCTAGACAGCATTTATTGTCCATCCCTAATTGTCTAGAGGGCAGTTAAGAACCAAACACATTGCTGTGGGCCTGGAGTCACAAGTAGGCCACGCCAGGTGAGGATGGTAGATTTCCTTCCCTGAAGGACATTAGTGAACCAAAAGCAAAGTTGCTGGGAAAGCTCAGCAGGTCTGGTGGCATCTGTGAAGGAGAAAACAGGGTTAACGTTTCGGGTGGGGTGACCCTTCCTCAGAACTGATGGTGGCTGGGAAAACGTCAGTTTATATGCAGAAAATAGAGAGGTGGGTGGGGTAGGGAGTAAACGATAGGATAGAGCCCAAAGAGAGAGAAAGACAGCTGGACAGACGAAGGAGTTGCTAACAATCAGGCTGGGAGGGTGAGTAGTTGTTAATGGGGACTGTTAGTGACTAACAACAGGGGGTGTATAATGGCAGGCTATGTGGTAACAAGGCCTGGAGTGTGGGATAGGGGGGCTGGGACATGGGAGAGTTTAGGCCCTAAAATTATTGAATTTAATATTGAGTCCGGAGGGCTGTATGGTCCCCAAGCGGAAAATGAGGTGTTGTTCCTCCAGCTGGCTTTGGGCTCGACATTAATGAACCAGATGGGTTTCTCTGACAATTGACAATGGATTCACCGTCATCATTAGATTCTTAATTCCAGATATTTATTGAATTCAAATTCCACCATCTGCCAAGGCAGGATTCAAACCCATGTCCCCAGAACATTATCTGTATTTCTGGATTAACAGCCCAGTGATAATACCATTAGGCCATTGCCTCCTTCTACAGTTGAGGAGTCATGACTAGTGCTGAATATTGTCCAATCATCAGTGCACCCCAACTCCAAGCATACAATAAAGATAAGTTATTTGTGGAACAGATGAAGATGACTGGGCTTAGGATACTACCATGAGGAACTCCTGCAGAGATGTCCTGGAACTGAGATGACAGACCTACAATGACTACAACAATCTCCCTTTGTGCTAGGTATAACTCTAACCAATATTTTCTCCTGATTTCACTGATTCGAGTTTTACTGGAACTCCTTGATCCCACACTTGGTCAAATGATAAGTGATATCAAGGCCATAGAGTCATACAGCATGGAAACAGACCCTTCAGTCCAACTCGCCCATGCTGACTAGGTATCCTAAACTTAATTAGTCTCATTTGCCTGCGTTTGGTTTATATCCCTCTAAATATTTCCTATTCATATACCTGTCCAAATGTCTTTTAAATGTTGTTTTTTGTACTTGCCTCTACCACTTCTGCTTGCGTTCATTCCTTACATGCACCACCCTCTGCATGTAAAATCTGCCCCTCAGGTCCGTTTTAAATATTTCCCCTCTCACATTAAACCTATGCCTTTTAGTTTTGGACTCTCCTACCCTTGGTAAAAGACCTTGACTATCTCCGTTTTCTATGCTACCCGTGATTTTAAAAATCTCTATAAGGTTATCCCTCGGCCTCCGACCCTCAAAGGAAAAATGTCCCAGTCTATCCAGCCACTCCTTATAACTCAAACTGATTTATATCCTTTACGTATATTCTGCCTTGCTTCCTCCAGCTTGCATTACTGACTTGTTGCAGTTGCATAATTCTTCAAGCATCCACATTTCTGGTATTCTTGTATAAATATGTGCTCTCTCCACCCACTCCCCATCTAGCACATAATGTGCGGTATGAGCCAGAAAATGTCATTTGGTATTGTGTAAGGCCTGCATAATGCATACAATTTTCATGAACATTGTTGATTTACTTGTATTACACATTTTTCCTGTTAAAACCAAATAACCTTGTGGGCTGTCAATCTCTTGTTGACATTATGGAGCAAAGATTCTTCATCTATGAAGCATATCCATAAGAACTACATATAGAGAGACACAGGAATATGTATACCACTTCCCATATTTTGGCTGTCACCTCTCTCAAAATCCCACCATTCAGCAAGAAATTCAACAATGGAGTAGCTCAGCCTTGTTCTAATTTCTATGGCATTAATTGTTTGAAAATACAGATCTTTGAAAGTCAAAGAAAGATGCTAGTGTACAGAGCAGTTGACATCACTACACTTCTGTAATGCAGTAAAAGCACTAGAGAAATTCCATTAGAATTCACCGGTTGCATCCTCCAGATTCAATAGGAGGACCATTGAGCTAATGCTGATGTCCTTAAAGTCAACTTAAATATTCAGGCAAGATGACAAAATAAACATCAATGGACTAGATGCTGCATCCAGACATCAAAAAGCATCTCCCCATGACCACCAGATCCTGTTCTCTTAACTCGCATTTGACCAATGTTCCATTTGTGGACAAAGAAAATGCTTCAAGATGCTCTGATGTGCTTGAGGCCTACCAGCATTGATTTTCATGATTGGAGGAATATGCAACCAATCATTCAAAATGGCAACAACCTGTCCATCAAATGGTGTTCGCAATGGTGATAAAGCAAACTGGAACAGGGAAGGAAAGAAAATGAAGTAAATCTTGCATTCCAGATCGCATCGTTTTGCACTTTACAACACACTGTCATATCCTAAGCCATATGTAATAAGGTCTGTGGATCAAGAATTGGCCCGTTCAGTCACAGGGAGATGCATGACAGACACATAGTCTTATAATTCCTTCCATGGCTTTGATTCAAATGATATCTAATTCCCCAACACCATGTGGACTCCTTAGTGGACTTCTTCAAATTGAGAATCAACCAATGAATAAATACATATTTATAGCAAAAACCATAATATACAGAAGCTATTCATCTGCATAGGGTAAAAATACACCTTTCATAAGAAGATGGGTTATCTTGTACGCAGATTGATTGATAAAAGGAGGGATACGATGTATGGGGTCAGTTAGCTCAGTTGGCTGGATAGCTGGTTTGTGATGCTGACAACACGGGTTTAAATCCTGCACCAGCTGAGGTTCCAACGAAGGACTCCTGTTCAACCTCTCCCCTCACCTCAGGGTCACCACACTTCAGGTTAAGCAAACACCAATTGCGTCTCTGTCTCTAATATGAGAGGAGCCCCCTGGTAAGACTATAGTAACTTTACCTTTACTGTGTATAAAGACTTGAAGTAAAAGTTGTGCACGTAAATTATTGTGAACAAAATATGACTCAATTTGTATCTACAAACTGTCATGTAACTGGACATCCTACTGTAATATAAAATAAAACTGAAACAAAAACAGAAATTGGTGACGAAACTCAACAGGTCTGGCAGCATCTGTGGGAAGAAAGTTTGTCATCTAGTGATTCTTCATCAGAACGCACATCTTACTCTTCCCATTTATATAAGGAAAAGTAAGTGAGCCTGTTTGTACAGTAAACAGTATCAAGTACATTTAGAAAGGGATATTCAGTTATGTAAGCTGGAATGCATATTGGCAGTGTTGCATCTCCTCATGCCAATGCTGACACTTTTGTGCTGCTGGAAAGTATCTGGGCTTCAGATGTTTATGCATTATTTTATATTTTTCACAACTGCAGCTTTAGCGGTGCTAGTTCATTTTAAATTTTGGTAGTAAAGCTACCTTAGGAAGTCTTCTTGCTCCACTTATTAAATGCATATATTCAGTGGCTAGTGTACAAGGTGATATTTGAAACTTTAAATAATCTAATTAGTTATTGTTATATTGGTAAGGAGCCAATAGTTGTCACTAACATAATGTCTTTAACATAGTGAAATATCTAAAGGTGCTTCACAAAGTAAGCAGATCAGGCAAAATTACTGTGAACAATTATAAATTGAGTTTGGAGAGGTGGTTGAAGATACGAGTGAAGATGTACATATGGATCAGGCATTTGAAGATACTTATGAAGAGAATTCCACATTGTAGGGCTGTAAAATATGATGGCTTTGTCACAGATTGGGGAATGTGTGTGGGGTGAGGAGAGGCATATGAAGTAGGCCAAATGCAAATAAGCAGAGAGTATCAGTTATCACATGGTGTTGGGGAATTAGATATCATTTGAATCAAAGCCATGGAGGGAATTAGAAGCCAAAGCTTTGAAATTAATAGAATAAGTAGCGGTGTCTATTGAACGTTAGTGATAAATGTTGAGGAACTTAGTTTGGAAAAGCATGTCGACTACGGATCTCTAAGTTTATTTAGAATAACTTATGTTGAAGACTCTGCCTTTCACAGATTAAAAGTAGTATGATGCAGGTCTGGGACTTTGCTGATATTAGTTTACAATGTTTTTCAAGCAGCCATAACTACCAAACAGCTGTTGTTCAGTATTAAAGATCTCATAGTAAAAAACAGTGCCATTTACACATGCAGACTGATTCATTTCAAGAAAGTAACGTTCAGAGATTCACTTTGATCAGTGAAAATAAAACAGCAAGACAGTCATTGATGTTCCCTCAGTGCTAACACACTGTCTCACACTGCACGATAACAAGACCCTTGGATAATGTTACAAGTATGAGGTTTTTAAAATTATTATAATCTAGAACCATCTTTATGTATGAAGTACATAGTAAAATGAAGTAAAATGAAGGGGGGGGGGGTCGTGTGATGTGTTCTAAAATTTGCCTGACAGTAGGCCTCTATGATTTGATTGTTAGAGACCAAATAAAGGCTTAGATCAGAACCTCCCACTGGATCATGAGCTCCAAGGCACCAATGGCTACTGTAGAATTCCGGTCAAATACACCGTGTGGCTCTTTTAAATCCTTGCATTTTTGTTTAGTAGTGTGCAAGGCTTGACTGGTCAATCCTGGAGACTTGATTATCGTCCTGGCAAAATCAGTTGAAAGGTAGATTCATTTTTAAAAGATCTATGCAGTCAAAAACCACTTCACCTCTTACGCCTGTCCTCTCATCTTAGCCCTCTACCAGGTCTGACAGGTCTCTCCACACTTCTTTCCACTATCTCAAACACCTGCCAGTGGTTCTCACAGCTTTGGGGACAAATTCTGCAGCATCTCCTTGACAGTGCATAAACCAGACAAAATCTACCTTCCTCATCCGAAAATAAAGATTGACAGTTAACTGTCTTGCTGAATCGCAATGCAAATTATGGTTTAACCAATCAACATCCTCTTCTCATTCTATATAAAATGGTGTCGCTTTTTCTGGAAGCGTGTTTTTCTGTATTTTAATTCTGATGAGTGCAAAATGAAAGGCTCCAACTTATAGACTCATTTTACCAATGTTTAAGTTACAAGATTGCAAATTACCAGGTTGAAAGAAAGAACAAAAATAAGCCCTTGTGAGCTAGGAATTTTGAATTTTGATTCTGAGAAGTTTAATATCTACATAAAGAACACTGCACTTTTTACCTGTTGTAATGTAAGGTGTGTGATTAATTTAGTTTAGTTTACATTAGTTTAGTTTATTTCGGATTTTACATTTTAACTAGAGGCACATGGTTTTCAGGGAATTTAGTGATTATTTTGCTAGTAATTATGCTGTCATTAAAAAAAACAGTATGAGAGAGCACATCGTTGCAGTGATATTGAGAACTTGTTTTCATTGTGAGAGATTTACAAGCAGACAGGCTAACCTTTCAGTTTAACAAGATCAGGATTTTTTTTGCTCAGGAAAAGAACCAGTAGCGTGGAAATCGGTGTTGTAGTTTTCAGAGGTCCTGGTGGATGTTAGATGTGTGAAACAGTTTCTCATAAAAATGGAGATAGTTGAGAATTGTTAGGAAGAGGTTACCCCAGTGTTAGGATTTAATTTTGTAAGTTCTAGACCAGAAGTTAGTGGTGATTGAGGTGATATTTGATGCTGAGAAAATCTAAGCTCATTGTTTGACTAATCAAGGAAGAGGCTACCAAACAGGAATTGAATGAATTAATTTAAACCTGTAAAAATGATAGAGAAGCAAACACGGTTTAGTGTTTGAGTACTGTAATGTGTTAGTGCTGGGATAAATAGAATCGTATTTGTGTCTGTTTTGAAATCTTTCTAATTATGTGATACATAATTAGCTTGGTTTATTTTATTGCTAAAACCAAGTCTGCAGCATCTGGTGCTTCTGTTTCAATTAAAAAGAACACACCAACTAATTAAATAACGCAAGTCAAAAT
This sequence comes from Ginglymostoma cirratum, assembly GCA_024137785.1. Lineage (NCBI taxonomy): Eukaryota > Metazoa > Chordata > Chondrichthyes > Orectolobiformes > Ginglymostomatidae > Ginglymostoma > Ginglymostoma cirratum. Next base: position 42,414,473 of record JAHRHZ010000021.1, read on the forward strand.
ATGATCTATTAAGCCATGTGTCAGTCCAATACCTTACTTGTCCAGTAATAACATCAATCGGGATCATAACATTGTATCTTTTCTCAGCTGGACTAAGAATGGGTAAGGGAGGGATGGCAGTGTTCTGTTTTGTTGTTAAGTATAAATTGCCTACAAAGGTAATATTTGGTTTATAGTGTTTTTAGACTTTTTTAACAACAAATGGTTAAAACACGAAGTCTTTCAAGTATTAACTGGAAGTTTGAATTTCTGTTTATGTTATCAATTTCTATAAGAATTGTAATAAGCTTGATGATAGGGCCCATTCGAATCTGGGCTTTGGTTCTGTAATGTTCGTTCTATTGGATTCGTGATCTAGAAAGTTCAAATCCCACTGAGAATCTGTATTCCGTTACAAGTCAACTGATTGTGAACCATTTGAGTTTGTACAATTACATTTCAGAATTTTAAAATAGGAATGTTACTAAGGGGAAAATAGCAAAGAAATCACTGTGCATTAATCACATCAATTAAACTGTGAGCAAATGTAATATGTACCCTTTGCACAAGGAATTTTGAATGTTTTTAAACATTCAGGTTTAAAACTGGGCTTTTATTGCTAATTTTCTTTAGCAAAATTATCATTGTCTCCCTGAACAGACTCACAAAACCAGACTCTACCTCCTTGCCAAGTTTCTCCTGGAATCTCCTATAACACAGGAGGTGACTTTTTTGCTTTTGTTTCAGTGGAGCTCAGGACTGAACCATTATCAAGGATGTGAAGTAGGTAACTGTATCCGTCTAGTGTACAGTATACCAACATTCGAAGGGGGATGAAAGTCCACCAGATGCTGTTTGTCACAGAAACCATAACCAGGCATACTCATGTTATTCCAAGTCAGAACCTGTCCACATTCAGCTATTGCCTGCCCTGCACCAACATCCAAAATGCCACTGATAGCTCACACATCAAGAATCACACTCACCCTGTTGCTGCAGCAGCTGATACCACCTGCACACAACCCCTCCCTATAATGCCCATTGCCCTTCAGTTGAGTGGTACGTAGTTGCAGCAGTAAGGGGTGGACTGTGTGCTTTCTGACAGGCTTTCCCCTTACTATAAAGTGACAATAGGTAGGAAAAAAAAATCATTTCTGTCATCATGAACATTGCTCTTTTGAGATGTGGGTGGCTGCTGTGCTGGAGTTATACTGCTGGTCGTGTGTGCATCCAACAGGGATGCTGCAGTTGCTATGTATACTTAGGGGCACCAGCTCAGGGCATTGTGTGAGGGTCCAATTTCATGATTCACCCTCCCAGTTACCGTGCAATCCAGCATAGTCCTGTGAAGTTGGCAACTGCACCCTGCAAACCACTCAACAGGCCCTTTGCTGCTTTGGTACTGTCACCTATACTAAGCACCTTCTCCTCCCCATCCAACAAGCTGTGGTAAATCCAGGGGAATCTAAGTACACCCTTTTCATGCTGTGACAATGCTGGGATTCAGGTTTAAATGCTAGGAGCTAGCTGACAGTAGGAGCTCCCGCAATCCCATTCCCAGCACAAAGCAGGCATCCGCAGTTCCTGCTATGTCAGAAATTCACACACACTCGCTCTCTCTCTCTCTCTCACACACACACACACACACACATGCACAGGCAGATCACTTTCTGGCACAAAGTTGACAGCTCAAGCTTGACTCAAAAACCACCTCATTTTGCACATTCAGGGGGCGTGAGTGCCTGTTACAGGAGCAGACAGATAAGCGTTCATACTCAGAGCCTGTCCCAGTCACCCAGGCTCTCTCTCTCTCTCTCTCTCACGCACACCCACATTCTGTTACAGAGTTCCTGTGCTCTGACTCGCTCACTCTCTCTGGAGTGCCTCACCGTGAAGGCGGATCGCAGTCACTCGGCTTGTCTTGTTTTACAGCCACAGTCCCTGGCTCCTGTCGCTCCACCGGACCAATAGGCACCAGAACGAGAAGGAGCCTCTTCGGCACAAGGACTTATTCTGCTACCAAACCCCAACAAGTTTGTGGAAGAACAGGGCTCGGTGGACATGCTGCCGGAGTCTTTCTGGATGTCTGCTATCCTTTGTATCTGTCAAGTCGGTGAGTACATTACCTCGGCCGCCGTCTTTTCCTTGCGTCTTTAAAATCGTTTTTTAAAAAGTCACAAGTGCTGCCTAATTTGCCCCCCAGTAAGTGACAGTCGGTACAGCATTTCCGCATTTTGAAGCTTATAAAAGGCTGAATTGGGAACAAACAGAAAGTGCTTTCCAATACAATGGGGGGGGGGGGGGGAGGGGGGAGGAATTTCATGGTAACCAGAATCGAAACGGCAGAGAATCTTTATTGAATCTTTATTCGAGTATTTTTTTTTATTTTCTGCGAGCTGTGGTGACTGAGTGTCCGAGCCGTGAGGTGTGAGAGTGGACCCCAGGCCGAATGGACATTCTCCTTGCTCAGATGCAGTGATGAAAAGGGAGATGAACCGAAGGGGCATCAGTTGTTGAAAGACTTGGCAATGGGATGTAATGATAATGTCCACAACAGATTTATTGCAAAGCTAAGAGGGACTTGGGGGATGCGAGGACAGTGTGAAGGTTTTAAGAGAGAGGGGATGTTTAAGGAGATCAAACCGGCAGACTGCTTTGCTTGCAGTCCCTGTAATATTGCATCTGCCTTTACCCTGGTGTACAATCTTTAATGTGCCCAAGAAACGCTTCGTCGGTTTCATGGCCAGCTGCTGCAGAGAGTATACCCTCTGGTCACCCTCTTCATGAACAAATATATCTGGGTTTAAATTGTAATTCAGGTGAAGAATGTTTCATTTGAAATTGAGCATTTATGCAGATTGACACAATACAATGCAGTTCAGGACATGTCGCTCTTGCGAAAGCTGGTAAGCCAGAAGGTACTCGCCTCGGAGACTTTCTGTTTCAATGACAAGCCTCGATGCGTTTTACATCCCTTTGTTCTACTCCGGTTTTTGGTGTCAACGTTTGTTCAGGACAGCCGATTACTCTGGAGATGTTCTGCATGAGATTTGAAGCCAGCAATGGAGGAGAGAGTCTGAGAACAAAGCGATGTCCCGCACAGACGTTTAAAAGATACAATATTGTCATCGGGAGACCTGCTGTTAACCGGGCTCCCTTTTCGAACTGTGCCACCAATTCCAGTCTATGGTTAAATCCGACTTTACTGACTGAGACTGAGGGGACACATGAGCACAAGCCTTTTCGACTGAGTCAGCTGCGTAGCTAGTAATCCCAGTGTTTTAGTTTCCTGAGACAAGTTGGATCAAAATGATTGGAGGGCGGTAGGGGGTATGCTGGGGGCTGGGGGCTGGGCTGCTGGTGGCAGGTGGTGAATGAACTCTGCTGAACCACATTCTTTCACCTCTGCCGCTTGCGTTCAAACCGAGCCCAGGCACTGATGAAAATGTCCTTTCTGATAAATGGTCCTATGTGGGTCTGGGTTGAGCTGTTCTCTGTGCATTCAAGGGCAGAGTGGGACTATCTCATATTAAAAAAAATACCCATTACCATCGGGTTAAAGATGTTCTTAAAATTGTACGTTCCAGTCAAATCCACATTTCAAGTCTTTACCATAATCAAGTTGTTATCTTTTACATGAACAGTTGACGGTTTGTCAAACAGTTGACTCTCACTTCGGAGAGTGTCAAAGATTGTTTTAACTTATTCATGTGACTAATGCTGTCCCATCGGCATTTTAAGAACATATGGTTCTTACAATGTTTTTGTAAGGCAATTGGATGTTTTCTGGAATATTGTTCCATGCTCGAAATATCAATAGATGGAAAGAAAGTTATAAAGCGTGCTGGTGGAATGTACACAATGCCAAAACTCATTAACGACTGCAAATTTTTTCAAAAGCCTGACAGTAGTAATGGTTGTAATATGATAAGTCTGTTTGTATCCACAGCCATATACGAGCTACTTTTGTTTGTGGCTTAGTGGTTTCCTTAAGATTGACATCTATGGCACCTAAGAGAAGAGATGCAAGGAAAAGAACTGTCAACTACAGACTCCTGTCCATAAATGCTTGCTTTGTGGTTTCCTTCCACCTATTGCTAACACTATAGAAGTTTGATTCTGTGTCCTGACAATTGGAATTGTTGCGGATGACGGCAATAAATGAAGGACACGCATCTCCAACTAACCCTTGTGCTTCTCACTTTGCATACCAAACAACCTTTTGCTTTAGTTGTCCAGCTTTAACGTTCAAACGCTGGGAGGGATCACATTTACGGCCATCGGTGCCACAATACAGACCAGTTGCATCACGGCTAAAAAAAAAATGCAACTGTAGACATCTCAGAAATTTTTATTTGCCATATGGACCAGAATTTTAAAATTTTTAACGCATTTTTACAGCATTACTTCAATAGCTACTGACCTTCAATTTTCGGGAATGATTTAACATATCTTCCCCAAGTAAAACTCAACTATTTCATTGCATTTTGATAGTGGCTGAATGGCCAATCCCCATTTCCACTGAAAAAAACAGAAGGCAAGCTGATTTCCATTTGAACAGATACCTTCTAATACATTATCCTTGTACTTGACTCCTTGCTTGGAAAATTACAGTTCTTTTTTATTAAGTTTTTCTTTTTTATCCTTATGCTTTTTCCTTGCTTTTGGTCTTACTGATGTTTTATGGTCTTTCATTGTTTATATTTGTAATCTATTTTGGATACATATGAAAGCATACATTTTTCTTAAACACAACTCAACTACTTGGAAGTCATCACTAATAGGCAGAAGAAGTTTGGCTTTTTTCAAATAGATGCATTCTGTTGAATTCTGTGAGCTTCAGTGAAGTCCAGAGTGGATTCAGTGAAATGAAAATTGGTATCATTGGGCAATTAACAGCCTGTAGCCCTGTGAAATAGTCAATGACATCAATAAATTTAAAGATAAAACACTGGACTGAAACTTTCGCTATATAAATAGAGTCAATATGCCTAACCACAGTTAAATTCATGACTGTCTCAATAAAACTCTGAGATGACGACCTGAAATCTCCAAAGGGATTGACTTCAAACATCCATAGTTGATTCGACAACTTGACTAGTAGTACAGCTAACTAGAAAATAGGCAAGAATTTCTGAACAATTTTGCCTTCTCTCCTATTGCTGCTACTTCTCCTAAGAATGGACTGCCATGTTCCAGTGTCAGGTTAGACTTAATTTAAACAGATCCATAGGGTATTTGAGACATAAAGTGTGAGTAGCTCAAAATCTGTTCTTGCGTTGGAAACAAATTGAGTTTATATTGTGGGTAATGCTACATCATCATTGGTATGAAAGTATTCTGGAATCTTCAGCTAATCGAATTTCCTTATGTCATTATGGCACAGAGCTTGTAACTGAAGAAGCTGTACCTCGTTACCTCTGTACCTAAGATGGCACTGTAAGTGGCAACTTATAAGCTTTTCACTGTACTGATTTGAGTACATGATAATAAAGTTAATTCAATTCAATTCAGATCAAAATGAGCCCATGTGATCTAATAAATCCTTTTTTTTCAACCTCAAAGACGTAAGTAACATTTGAAACAAATTTGTAACATGTTTATAGATTCATTTCTTGAAACCGTGTTACCACTCCTTATGAATTTTCACCTTTCATTAACTACTAAGGGCCTGTTAAAGATACCTCTTTTAGTCTTTTGTCCTTTTTCCTGAGGAGCATCTGGAACATTGCTCTGTGACATTCCATAATGGTGCACCCGAGATTTAGATCTGGGGAGCTAATGAAAATGTATCCCAATACACTCTCTTTATACTTTACCTCTGGTGTGCTCTGTACCACATCATTGCTCAGGATGTTCTCGTTCTTTGTCCAGATCACCAAACTCATTTGAACTAATGTCCAATTGGTTTTGGAAAAATAAAATTCCTACTCTTCACAGATCCAATTAATATTTCACTAGTGTTCACAGTACAATCATTGGCTGTACTCTTAATTAAGACTTTGCACAATAATTACATGCTTTCATCCTTTTAAAAAGCTCTGCATTCCTTTGGTCACCAGAGCAGATTACATGTCTCTCTCTTCTAACATTTTTATCTTTGCTGGATCACTGAATTTTAAATGTTGCTGTACAAAAGTTGGTTGACATGGTCTGAGCGTTTGAACTCCAAAATATCTGCACATATTTAACAGCTGGACAGATAAAATGCAAGTGGTATTTATAAGAAAACTATTGTATAAAAACAGACAACACAGTGGTATAAATTGCATTACCACTTTGCTTATTGATCATATTGTCATGTAAAAAATGATGCTGTAGGTTTTCACCAAACTAAAATAATTTTATATTTCAAAATGGCTTATTACAAAGACTATTTCAAAGTGACAAAAGTTTAAGGTGCCTATTGTTGATAAAGAGCTATTAAAATGCGTGATTTTATTTGTCAATGAGATAGTTAAAAGATAAGGTGATTTTGATGACTTATCTAATGTGGAAATCTTTAACACATTGCATTACAGGAATTGCAAGCATCAGTGTTATTAAGTGGACAACCTATAGAAATGAAGAGAGCCCCAAACATGATACTAATATTTTATAAAACATTAATGAGGCCACAAATATTGTTTCTAGTTTCTGGTTACTGTACAGTAATAAAATAGAAGGTATTGAGGCATTGGATAGGATTCAAAGAAGGACTTGCAAAAATGTTTGTGTTTGTGGAGTGATGAACAATGCAGAACTGCTGTGTGAGCTCACCTCATTTTTATGTTGGTAGGGGTGATGGGGTGAATGGTTGGTGGAGGAGACCAAGAGGATTATATTTAAGGTAAGGGAGGTTTAGAGAGGATGTGAGGAAAGATGTTTCCCCTCAGAGGGTGGTGAAAATCTGGAATTCACTAGAGTGGTAGAGACAGAAATCTTCTGAATGTTGAAGAAATATTTAGATGTACACTTGCAATGCCAAGCAATTCATACAAGGTTATAAGCCAAGTGCTAGAAAATGAGATTAGAATAGTTAAATGATTGCTTTTGATTGATGCAAACTCCATGGGTTGAAGGGCCTTTCTCTGTTTATTAGACCTTTATGAGGAGTGATGTCACCTTTTGTAAAATAATGAAGGGAGTTGTGGGAGGTTATGATTTGGTTAAAGACCCTTAACATTTAAAGAGAAAACAGAACACCTTGCATTATCAATAGAAAATTTCACTTTTTAAATAAAATGCAAATTTTCTTGTATTTAGAACAAATTGAAGAAAGTACAGTTAATTTACCATCATAGTTTCCAAAAGCAAGTTTACTGTTTACATCCGTTAAGAGTTCTCTCATTTTGTAATATCTTAAAGTTATTGACTTCTATCGGGAATGACCTTAAATATGCTCAGTCTTGTGGAGACTATCTTTAATCCCCTCCAGCTAGTCTTAGAGATAAAACTTTAATTTACCGTCTTTTGATCATGAATGCTTCAGTCCCCATCGTCGGTTTTTTTTGAGTACTTCTAAGCTAATTTGTGTAGATATAGCAACTGGTTTAGTAGGTGATTGATGTTAATAAATTAATTAATTGATTGGCTGGATATAAAGGGAGAGCAGAGGGTGCCTGCTGTGCAATGGTAGTGTTCCTACCTCTTGGCAAAAAGGACAGGTTCAAGTCCTACTTGCTCTGGAGATATATCATAACTTGCCAACACAAAATGATATTAAATAAATAAAAGGGGGCCACTGTGCAGAAGGAGCCATAATATGTGTAGGTAATAAACTCTATCCGCTAAGAAAGGTGTCTTTTTTTATTTTGTCCAATGGCTGGCTTGGATCCAAATTGATAATTTGTTGGTCGCTTTCTTTTCCAGAAGACTGAGGAGGCCACTATAGATTCTGATTCTAGTTGAAAACTAAACACTCTTAAACTTCTGTTCCCCCATAAAATTTAAAATAAGATTAGGCCTCACCTGCCTTTCACACAGTCAGTGAAATTAATATTTTACCCTACATCTGAATGCCACGTACTTTGGCTAACCTCTCTGTGAGCTACAAGCTCTACGTCAGCTCTTCTCTGCTACAGACCTCTCAGAAAACATCAGGATAAGATGAAACTACAGAACTTTGTGAAGTTCCACTTATCCTCATGACATGTAGCTTATTCTGGAGTGTCCTCAAAGTTTAAATTAATTAGTAAAAACCGAAAGAACTGCGGATGCTGTAAATCAGGAACAAAAACAGAGTTGCTGGAAAAGCTCAGCAGGTCTGGGAGCATCTGTGAAGGGAAAAACAGAGTTAATGTTTCGGGTCCGGTGACCCTTCCTCAGAACTGATTAGTCCCCTAAATTAATTAGTCCCCATTTACTGCTGCTTTGAGCTGATGACATAAATAGGCATAAATTTTGCAGAATGTTTTAAAACTGAATTAACTCTAACTCCCAAGCAAAAACGTCTTTCTGGCTTGCCTTAGCTGCAAGCATGGCAAATGTCTCATCTCCAGCTCTTTAGCTATGTAAGCCCATCTGTTGTTTTAAAGACTTAATTCTCCTGACTTTATATTTTAAACTGGTTCTCTCTTTAACCTGCAATTTGAGATATTTTGACAATTTTTTTAAAAAAGCTCCTAGCATTTTAATCCCCTTAACCTTTACAACTTTATTCTTCACAATTAAAACTACCTGTAGGATATTAACATGAGGCGTGAACTATTCATAACATAATATAAAGCCTTTTTTGTGTAGGACCAGCAGAAGAATAGGAGCAGGTTTGGAAGTTGATGAGTGTCCGAGTGTTCTGGAGTAATATTCTTTATATTCAGATTTATTAACTTACTAAGATAATCAAACAGCTCAATGAACAAAGATATTTTGAAACACCGCAGAGCTTGCTAGATGATTGGAAGTAGGGAATATGAGGCATAAACAAGAAATAAAAGAAAATCATCCGTACGAATGCAGTTTGTGAACACGAGTGGGCATGTAGTGTTGACTTTTCTGGTTTACAATTCTGTTTGTCTTCTGATGTTAATGATACTAAAGAAATGAAGGAGCTAAGATGCTTTTTTTTAAAAATCAGCTCTTCACATAGATATATTTGACAATTGATATAAAAGCTGGAGAAAATGGATTAAAGAATTTAAAGTTTTGGCAAAGATCTGTAGCTCGGCTTGTGGATGAGATTGTTGACTTGCTTGCCAAGCAGGATTAAAGAACTGTGGTTGCTTGCTTTTGCATAGCAACAAATTCTTTGAATGGTCATTTATATCAAAGCAAGAGACCATAATACATCATTGCCCTGTGTTATGCAATTTCCCAGAAACAAAATTATGGAAATATATATCTTCATCAAACATTTTGCTGTACAATTGAAAGGAATTATTCCATCTTTTTTTTCAGTAATTTCTTTTTCTCATACTTTCCACGCATTGTGCCTGTATTATATTTTAATAAACTGATACGATGATCTTACATTACGCAAAATGGTCAAAATTTCAATCATTGAAATAGCATCAGAGATCTTTTTTCTCAATCATAAGATGATTTTTTTGTTCCTTTTCAGTTTGTTTTCCTCCACTTCCTTGTTGATGGTGACCACTCTTGTTCATGAATTAGACAGCAGAAGTAGTGCTGAGTTAAGGAATATTCCAGGGTGACAGTACTTCAGGCTTTATCTTCCTTAGGATGGAAAGGTTAACACTGACCAGTTTCTATCTGATTTCTACCCAGATCCTGGATGTATTGAAGTAAGTATGTTTGGATGTTTGTCTGTGTATAGAATTTGATTCTGCTTCCATGCTGTACACAGTTGTCACTTGGCTCCTGACCTTATTATAGCCGAAAGAGTTGAACTCAACAGGGGAAGTAAGGTTGATTGCCCTAAACAAGAAGGCAGCATTTGACCAAGTACAGCCAATTAAAATTGGAGTCAGTGGCAATCAGGAAATCTCCACTGTCTGGAATTCTATGCAGCATAAAGGAAGATGTTTGTGGTTGTTGGAGGTCAATCACTTTGTCCTAAAGCATCACTGCAGGAGTACCTCACAGTTGTGTCCTATCTCAATTATCTTCAGCTCTCCGAGTCACCTTCCCTGCATCAGAATGTTAAAAGCGGGGATGCTCTCTAATGAATACACATTGTCCAGTATAATTCACAGTTCCTCAGATACTGAAGCAGTCTGCTTCTATATGCAGCAAGACCTGGACAATATCCAAACTTGAATGGGAAGTAACAATCTATGTTTAAAACTTTTGCAACCCTCCTGTGAGAACTGAGAGCAAGGGCCTGTTCAAACAGATGCACAGCTGTTATTACTTGGTCCACAAACCAGCAGGCATTTCATTCGTGCAAGCTCAAAATTTTAGCTCACCTTCACTCCTGAGGTTCCAATCCATAACAACATATGATGTAAAAGCAAGAGAAAGCCATGAAAATTTAATCCCTTGCTTAGCTGACAGATAGAAAAGCTGATTGGAAGCTGGTCAAAATCACACTTCTGATCCCAAAAAGAAAAAAAAAAGAGACAGAAAAAAAGGACAAAAGTTTTCAAAGTTTAAATAAATAATTAAGGCAGATGGATTTCAGAGAGTGAAACTGTTGTTATAATAAAAAGAGAGAATAGAAAAGGAAGGACCTGACAGTAAAGAAGCCAATGGGATGATATGTTGCCTAGTAATTAAAGTTCTGTAGGACACCTAGTACAGAAGCAAGGTATTCAGCTCAGTCAGTATTTATGCTCCATCTGAACCTCGTCTCATCTTTTCCCATCTAAATCTATCATTGTAATCATCCTTTCTCCCTCAAATGTTTGTCCAACTTCCCCTAAAATACATGTACACCATGTACTTCACCTGCTCCCTGTGGTAGAGTTCCACATTCTTTCCACTCTTTGGTAAAGAGGTTTCTTCCCTATTGAATTTCTTGGTGACTATTCCATATCAAAGCCTCCTAGTAATGCACTACCTCACAAAAGATAACATTCTGTATCTTGTATCAAAACATTTCATAAAGACCACTATTAAATCATCTCTGTCTTTTGATTGAAAGAAAAGCAACTCAACTTATTAATGCTTTCATGATATGTGTCATAGAATCCCTACAGTGCAGATAGAAGCCATTTGGCCCATCAAGTCTGTACCAACCTTCTGAAGAGCTTTGCTATCCCCGCATTTACCATAGCTAGCCACCTAGCCTGCGCAACCCTGGACACTATGGAAACAATTTAGCATAGCCAATCCACCTCACCTGCACATCTTTGTACTATGAGAGGAAACCAGAGCACCTGGAGGAAACCCACGCAGACACAGGGCGAATATGCAAACTCCACACAGGCAGTCACCCAAGGCTGGAATCAAACCTGGGTCCCTGGCACTGTGAAACAGCTGTGCTAACCAAACAGCCACCATACTCCATGCATTTCTGATATCATCCTTCTTTGTGCTTTTCAGTGCCTCTATATCCTTTCTATATTATGGGGAGCTGAACTTCGTGCAGTTGTTCAAACAAAACTGATCTAACTGAGGTTCCAGTTCAATTTTAGCATAACTTCGCTATTCTTCAATTTTATCCCTTTCCAGATCTGGAAATAAAATGATTGGTTTGCTAATGGCCCCAATAATATGTTGCCTTTCCATTCTTTTCACCAAAATGGATAAGCTCACACTTATCCACATTAAACACAATTAACCAAATTTTGGCCTATTCACATCAACTATCCATGTTCATTTGTAATTTTTAAAATTTCAATTTACTTTCCCACCAATTTTAGCATCATCTGCAAATTTGGCCGTAGTACTTTCTATCCTTGCACCTAAGGCATTAATGTAGATTGTAAATGGTTAGGGAGGAGCCCAAGGATTGAATCCTGTGTCACCCCACCAGTTGCAGCACGCCAATCAGAAAAAGACCCATTCATCCTGACTCAATGCTTTCTGTGGTTACCTCATCCTCCATCCAAGCTAATACATTATCCCTAACCTGATGTGATCTTACCTTGTCTATTAATCTTTTCTGTGGCACTTTGTCAAATGTCTTCTGAAAGTCCAGATACCCTTCATACATAGGATCCCCATTATCTACTTCACCAGTTGCATCTTCAAAGAACTCTAACAAATTCGTCAAATATAACTTATCCTTTATAAAACCATGTCAATTCTGGATTGCATTTTGACTCTCCAAAATTTCTTAATAATGCTTATTGTCATTTAAATAAATGATTCGGATGGTTTGAGATGACAACAAAATTGGAGGTGTAGTGGGCAGCAATGAAGATTACCTCAGAGTACAATGGGATCTTGATCAGATGGGCAGATGGGCCGAGGAGTGGCAGATGGAGTTTAATTTAGATAAATGTGACGTGCTGCATTTTGGAAATGCAAACTGGGGTAGGACTTATACACTTAATGGTAAGGTCCTTACTATACTATATGATACAAAATATACTAATATTTGCATATAATACAAAATATGCTAATACTACACAAAAACTATACTCTACTATACTATACTATACTATACAAAAGCCTGGTTTGGCCACATCTGGAGTATTGTGTCCAGTTCCAGTTGCCTCATTACAGGAAAGATGTGGAAGCACTGGAAAAGGTGCAGAGGAGATTTACCAGGATGTTGCCTGGAATGGAGGGAAGGTCTTACAAGGAAAGGTTGAGAGCGCTACGGCTTTTCTCTTTAGAATGACGAAGGATGAGAGGTGACTTGATAGAGGCGTACAAAATGATCAGTGGTATAGATAGAGTGGACAGCCAGAGACTTTTTCCCAGGGTGGAGGTAACTATTATGAGGGGGCATAGTTTTAAAGTGAGTGGAGGTAGATATAGGGGAGATGTCAGAGGTAGGTTCTTTACTCAGAGAGTGGTCGGGGCGTGGAATGCATTGCCAGAGAGGGTAGTAGAGTCGGCCCCATTAGGGGCATTTAAGCGGCTATTAGTTAGACATATGGATGATAGTATAAGGTAGGGGTGGAGGTTAGATAGACCTTAGGTTTAGGGTAAAAGTTTGGCACAACATCGAAGGCCGAACAGTACAGCGCTGTATTGTTCTATGTTATATGTTCTTTGTTCTATGTCCTGGGGAGTGTTGCCAAACAGAGAGACCTTAGGTTCAGGTTCCGTGAAAGCAGAGTCACAGGTAGACAGGATAGTGAAGAAGGCATTTGGTATAGCTTGCCTATATTGATCAGTGCATTGAGTATAGGAGTTGGGAAGTCATGTTGCGCCTGGATTTAAAAAAGATTTGAAAGGGTGTTGCCAGGGTTGGATGGATTGAACTAAAGTGAGAGGCTGAATAGGCTGGGCTATTTTCCTTGGAGGGCGTTGGAGGCTGAGGGGTGACGTTATTAGAAGTTTATAACATCATGAGGGGCATGGATAGCGTGAATAGCCAAGGTCTTTTCCCCAGGATAGGGGAGTCCAAAACCAGAGGGCAAAGGTTGAAGGAGAGGGGAAAGATTTAAAAGGGGCCTAAGGGGCATCGTTTTCATGCAGAGGGTGGTGCGTGCATGGAATGGGCTACCAGAGGTGGTGGTGGAGACTGGATGGGTATAAAATAAGAAGGATTTAGAGGGATATGGGCAAAATGCCGGCAAATGGGACTAGATTTACTTAGGATATCTGGTTGGCATGGACGAGTTGGACCAAAGTGACTGTTTCTGCGCTGTGCATCTCCATCTGTATGTGAGTCATATTGGTCAGGAAATGACCGTCTGTAACAAGGAAGAGTCAAATAATCTTCACATTATATTCAATCACATTATCATCGCCGAATCAGCCACTATCAACCAATTGGAATTATCATTGACAGAAACTGAATGGGAACAGTTATATAAATACCATGGCTAAAAGAGTAGGCCAGAGGCTGGGAAAACTTATACAGCCTCAACAGTACACCTCTGCTCTTGTATTATAGCCATTTTCAAATGAATACAAACATTAACATCTGCCTTCCTAACTGCTAACTGAACCTATAACCTAACTGAACACGGTTTTGTGAAGGTTAGGTCGTGCCTCACAAACCTTATTGAGTTCTTCGAGAAGGTGACCAAACTCGTGGATGAGGGTAAAGCGGTTGATGTGGTGTATATGGATTTCAGTAAAGCGTTTGATAAGGTTCCCCACGGTAGGCTATTGCACAAAATAAAGAGTCATGGGATTGAGGGTGATTTAGCGGTTTGGATCAGAAATTGGCTAGCTGTAAGAAGACAGAGGGTGGTGGTTGACGGGAAATGTTCATCCTGGAGTTCAGTTACTAGTGGTGTACCACAAGGATCTGTTTTGGTGCCACTGCTGTTTGTCATTTTTATAAATGACCTGGATGAGGGCGTAGAAGGATGGTGTAGTAAATTTGCGGATGACACTAAAGTCGGTGGAGTTGTGGATAGTGCGGAAGAATGTTGCAGGTTACAGATGGACACAGATAAGCTGCAGAGCTGGGCTGAGAGGTGGCAAATGGAGTTTAATGTGGAAAAGTGTGAGGTGATTCACTTTGGAAGGAGTAACAGGAATACAGAGTACAGGGCTAATGGTAAGTTTCTTGGTAATATGGATGAGCAGAGAGATCTCGGTGTCCATGTGCGTAGGTCCCTGAAAGTTGCCACCCAGGTTGATATGGTTGTTAAGAAGGCGTACGGTGTGTTAGGTTTTATTGATAGAGGGATTGAGTTTCGGAGCCGTGCGGTCATGTTGCAGCTGTACAAAACTCTGGTGCGGCCGCACTTGGAGTATTGCGTGCAGTTCTGGTCGCTGCATTATAGGAAGGATGTGGAAGCATTGGAAAGGGTGCAGAGGAGATTTACCAGGATGTTGAGATAACAAGGTGTGGAGCTGGATGAACACAGCAGGCCAAGCAGCATCACAGGAGCAGGAAAGCTTGACGTTTCGGGCCTAGACCCTTCATCAGAAATGATGAAGGGTCT
>JAHRHZ010000021.1:42429754-42475820 GCA_024137785.1 Ginglymostoma cirratum
TTTACCAGGATGTTGCCTGGTATGGAGGGAAGGTCTTATGAGGAAAGGCTGAGGGACTTGAGGCTATTTTCGTTAGAGAGGAGAAGGTTAAGAGGTGACTTAATAGACACATACAAGATGATCAGAGGATTAGATAGGGTGGACAGTGAGAGCCTTTTTCCTCGGATGGTGACGGCTAGCACGAGGGGACATAGCTTTAAATTGAGGGGTGATAGATATAGGACTGATGTCAGAGGTAGGTTCTTTACTCAGAGAGTAATAAAGGCGTGGAATGTCCTGCCTGCAACAGTAGTAGACTCGCCAACTGTAAGGGCATTTAAATGGTCATTGGATAAACATATGGATGATAAGGGAATAGTGTAGGTTAGATGGGCTTCAGATTGGTTTCACAGGTCGGCGCAACATCGAGGGCCGAAGGGCCTGTACTGCGCTGTAATGTTCTATGTTTTATGTTCTATGTTATATATGTTTACCTTAAGAGAATCCTGAAGTAGGATTCCCAAGTCCCTTTGTGTTTCAGATTTCTGAAGCCTTGTTCCATTTTGTAAATAGTCTATGCCTTTATTCTTCCTACCAAAGCGAATAACCTCACATAAATGTAAAACAAAGAACTGTGGATGCTGTACAGCTGAAAACAAAAGCAGAAATTATTGACGAAACTCAGTAGGTCTGGCAGCATCTGTGGGAAGAAAGCAAAATAAATGTTTTGGTTCTGGTGACTGATGAAGAGTCAGCCAAAATGTTAATTCTGCTTTCTTCTCACAGATGCTGTCAGACTTACTGGGTTCCTCTAGCAATCTCTGTTTGATTGCATAACCTCACACATTCCCCACATTGTATTCCATCTGCCGCTTCTTTGCCCACACTCCTAGTCCAAGTCATTCTGTAATCTCCTTAACATTACCTGTCCCTTCACTTATCTTTGTGTCATCTGAAAACCTGGCAACAATACCCACAATTCCTTCGTCCAGATTGCTTAATTTATAATGTGAACAGTTGTGTCCGCAAAACTGACCCCTGCTGAACTCCACTAGTCATTTGCTGCTATCCTGAAGAAGACCCCTTTATCCACACTGTTTGCCTTCTGTGAGTCATTGAGTCCTCTATCCATGTCAGTACCTTGCCCTTCACACCATGGGCTCTTATGTTATTTCCCAGCCTCCTGTGCAGCACCATAACAAAGACCATCTGAAAATCTAAATAGATCATGTCCACTGGCTCTCCTTTGTCTAACTTGCTCGTTACCTCCTTAAAAAATTCTAACAGATTTGTCAGATGTTAACAAAGCCCTCCTTTACCATGCACTTCCAAGTACTCCACAATCTCACATTTAATAATGGACTCTAAAACCTTACCAAGGATTGTGCTCGGGCTAACCAGTCTATAATTTCCCAACTGCTGTCTTTCTCACTTCTTAAACGGGCATGTTACATTAACCATTTTCCAGTTCTCTGGGACCCTCCCTGAATCTAATCATTCCTGAAAGATTACCACCAATGCCTCCACAATCTCCTCAGGTATCTCCTTCAGAATTCTGGTGTATGGTCCACCCAGTCTGGGTGATTTATTTACATTCATACCTTTTAGCTTCTCCAGCCCCTTCAATTTAGGAACAGCTACTACACTCACCTCTGCCCTCTGATGCTGTTTTGAAGTTCTGGTGTACTACAGATGTCTTCCACTCTGTAGACTGATACAAGGCACCCATTCAATTCCTCAGCTGTTTCTGTGTTTCCCATTATTGTTTTCCAGCATCATTTTCCAGCAGTTCACTGTCCACTGTTGCCACTCTCTTACCTTGAGATATATCTAAAAAAACTCTGGAAATCTTCTTTAATATTACTAACTAGTTTAAATTCATATTTCATCTTCTCCCCTTATCGCTTTTTTAGTTGTCCTCTGCTGGCTTGGAAAGGCTTCCAAATCCTTTGACTTACCACTAACTTTCACAACAATGTATATTTTTTCTTTTGCTGTTATGGTGTCCCTGACTCCTTTTGTCAGCCACGGTTGCCTCATCCTCCCCTTAGTATGTTTCTTCCTCCTTGGGATGAATTTCTGCTGTGCCTCCCAAATTACCTCCACAACCTCCTGCCATTGCTGTTCCACTGTCTTCCCTGTTAGGCTCCCCTTCCAATCAAGTGCCCAGCTCCTCCGTCATGTTTTTGTAGTTATCTTTACTCAATTGTAATACTGTTACATCTGATTCCAGCTTCTCCAACTCATATTGCAGGGTGAATTCTATCATTTTATGGTCTCTGCCCCCTAGGGGTTCCTTCACCTTAAGCTCCTTGCTGACACTTCACCTAATCCAGAATTGCCTGTTCCCTAGTGGGCTCTACCACAAGCTGCTCCAAAAGATCATCTCATAGATGTCCCACAAACTCCTTTTCTTGGAATCTGCTACTAACCTGATTTTCCCAGCGCACTTGCATATTGAAGTCCCCCATGATTACCGTAATAGTGCCTTTCTTGTATGTCTTTTCTATCTCCTGATTTATTTCCTTCCCCACATCCTGACTACTTCAAGGACGTCTGTACTTAATTCCTATCAGGGTCTTTTTCCCTTTGTGGTTCCTCAATTCTACCCCTGCAGATTTCATGCTTTCAACCCTATATCACTTTATTCCATGAATTTTTCTTGTATTCTGATTAAAAAGATAATTCCACCCCCGTTCCCATCTGTTTGTCCTTCGGATAGGATGCATACCCTTGGAAACATAGTTCCCAGCCCTAAGCCCCTTGCAGGCATGTCTCTGTGATGCCCACAACATTGTACCTGCCAATTTCAGTCTGTACTCCAAGCTTATTAACCTTGTTTCATATACTGTGTGCATTTAAGTACAACACCCTCAGAAGAATACAGGACAATTCAAATATTTAATTTTGAAGTAAATTGACCTGCTGAATATAGCGATAAAGATAAACCAGGAATGATTTACAAATGCAATCTTGTAGTTATATTTTTGCCAAGCAATACATTCTTGCCATTCTATCAACTGATAGTGCAGATTTAACATCGAAATTGAGGATTGAAATTTATATCATATGACTAGCATATCCGTATCTCATTTAGATGTGGGTTCAAAGCAAAAGTGTGATAATTTGTACACATTGAAAATTGCTTTTTAGAGCTGCTGAGTTCACAACACCAGTGGGTAAATACGAATGAGGAATGTTGTTTGGGTCATAATAATCTACTCATTGATTTTGCTTTCTTTAAGAGTGATTTTCAGTGTGTTATTAGATTTGTGCAATTTGTGAGCACCACTACATGTAATGAAATTGATTAAAATTCAGATTGATTTCATAGAGTACAGTGTACAAAGCTCCATCTTTTTCTAAGAATATTAAGAATAGATAAGTATGTTAAAATGTATGAATTGTTTTGATACATCAATAACAATATACTGGCTCAAATTTCTTCCACTTTAAAAATTTTCACCCATCATGACCATTTTCAGGTCTCAACCCTATTCGTGTCTGGCCCCTTGTAATGGAAGGTATTCGGTTCACAGCTCATACATGTGTTTACTGCCCAATTAAGGAGGGCAGACAGAGGCAAGCACTGATACTCGAGGGCCAATCTGAACTCTAAAGCAAAGGGTGGTAACAGTAAAAGTTGTGCATGCTATCCAGGTTAGTTCAGAAGGAGACGGAGTGAAGATGAAGGGGACATTACCAGTTCTGAGCTACAATCTCATGCTCAGTGCAATATGTCAAATCTGTCCACAGAAGAAACACTCCTAAGTGAGTGCATGATCTGTTGTGTTATCTGTCATGGTTAGTGTGCAAGTCCTGTTTTAGGAGAGATGCTCGTAAAATGATGATTGTCACGTAGCATGTGAACTGAGGCTGTAAATGTCTCACACTCCAACTTAACTTGGGCCAGTGGAAGCATGGCACGTTAGCTTTGGCTTAATATTAAGCCAAAGACTGAAGTGCCTGTGACAGTAATATATGAGCTGTAATAAATGTTTTTTGAATCTTTTGCTGAAGATGATGATTCACAATGGAAGCCCTCAAAGATAAAGCTGAGGGTATATGAGGGAATGATACTCATCCTAAGAGGACAAACAAAGCTGAGAGCCAAATGCAACGTGAAGAATGAAGATCTGGAGCTCCAGACTGTAGACGTTAAGGAAAACCCAATCCTCTGAGCTGAAGCAAGTATTTAGGTTGGACTGGTAACTCTATACACTTGCCCAAAAATATTTCCAGTGTTTTGCCATTTATTGTTGAACTTATACTGGAAGATTACAAAGATGTTTTTCAAGGTCTTGCATGTCTTCCTGGTGAATATTATTTGGAAGTAGATGAGAATGTGAGACCAACTGTTCCAGATTTTTTTTCTTATTCAGTCATAGGATGAGGGTGTTGTCAGCTGGGCCAGCATTTATTGCCCTTCCCTAATTGCTCAGAGGGCAGAAGAGAGTCAACCATTTTGCTGTGGGTCTGGAGTCACATGTAGGCCAGACCATATTGACAATCCATATTTGTCAACCCCTCAGGACCCTCACGGTACCTCTCTGATCCACATGCGGGATACTTAGGAAGCATGCATTGCAGGGCACACCAGCAATTATTATCGATTGGCTGATGGAAGGACATTTTGCACTGTTGCAGTCCAGAGCAAACCCCCTCAAAATAACTTAAGAAAATAGTCTTGATCTTAACTTGTTCATATTTTAAAGGTAAGTGGAAGATGTTGTGTTCCAGATGCAATTTGATTGGTCAAACCACTCTACGTTAAGCAAAACACACTTTATTTTTAAACAACACTTAAAATACAGTCAAAATATAAACAAAATAATTGGCTCAGCTGTAACTCTGTTGAAATGCTTAACAAAATAATATATAACTGCTACTTATTAATTGTTCCAATATAATAACATCCCATAAACACACCCTTGGCAAAGGCAAATTCAGTAAAATAGATTGTCTCACATGCAATTCTAGCAGCAGGAGGAGAACCCCTGCTTTTAGCTGTAACAGAGAGAGGAATTAAAGCTTCCACATTCAGCTTCAAGATCCCAGCAACTGCAGAAAGCTAAAAGTAAAAATTATGGTTCTGTGGGAGCTCAACCCAACCCAACCCATTCAGGCTGCTTCTATTGATCCAACCTTTTAAAACAAAACCAAGCCCTCAAAGCTGTTTACTCTATTGGCTTTGAGCAGACTGCTCGCTACCTCTGCCTCAGCCTTTCTTCATTAAAAGAAAACAGGAGAAAATACACCTCTTAAAGTCATAGCATTGTCACAGCGACGTGGCGCCAAGCTACATCTCAGGGTTTCTCACTTGCTCTCTTAGTGCTCACTCACTTAGCACTGATCTGCACACTCACAGCTTCCTTGCGATCCTTAAATTATTTTGCAAGTTAGCCGAGCCTGACAACCTTGCCGATCAGCAGTCCTCAGTATAGTGGGTGTACATCTTGCTGTAGGGCAGTTTGCTACTTCGATCTCACACCTGCACCATGTGCCAGCAGTTTGTGGGACATATACACTGCAGGTGCCACAAACTGGCAACCTGTGTTCAAGTCTCAGAGGAAGAGTTGAGGGTGGGGGAGGCAGTCCTCACTGAAGGCCATGGAGGCACCCATCAGCTAGGCAATCCTGGTACAGGAAGCCAAGGGCAGCCCACTATTGACCTTGGAGTGGCTCTAAAGTTGTTTGTGCCTGGATGATCCTAACATGCTGAGGGTCTTCTTGCCAGAGGCAAACGTGCCCAACTAGACTTGAATTTCCATATTCAGAATCTGTGCTGCGCACCTCACTGGGAACCTACACCTCAAAACTGGAGGAAGCAACTCTGTATATGATAATGCTGTATTTAAATAGAATGCTTTTTAAAGTTTTAACTTCAAGGCCTGCAGATGTGTGAAAATGTGGAAATTTTATGACCTTATTATGCCTTTTGCACAGTTTTGAATAGAGTTTGACTGAATATAGCAGACGTTGATAGTGTTTTACAACATTCAGTTAATAGACATTCTGGTCATTTCCATCAGTTATGGTCGATGTTATTTTTACAATAAGATTGAAACCATCGGCAAAGATCCGTAGCTCGGGTTGTGGATGAGGTCGTTGACTTGCTCACCGAGCTGGCTTGTTCTCGTTCAGACGTTTCGCCACCGTGCTAAGTGACCTCATCAGAGGAGCCTCCGATGAAGTGATGTTATTCTACTTCGCTCAGAATTTACACTGTCCGGTCCGTTATGGTCTTCCTAGCACAGTGACGAAACGTCTGAACAAAAACAAGCCAGCTCAGCGAGCAAGCCAACAACCTTAAGATTGAAACCATTTGAAAAATCTAACATTTTTATGCTGCCATTTGTGAACCAGGCCACTTCCAATGTTGAACATCCTAGAGTTCATATCGTTCAATTACAAGTAGTGCGAACTACTGCAGAGCAGATTTACATCTTTGATGGGCAGTAGAAGTTGTTTTTGTGCAAGTCTGTATTCACCTTCACAAAGAGGCATAATAAATTGTGCCAGCTTTGCTAAATTGGTGGCACTGTTGTCTTTGAGTCAGTAATTTGTGTATTCCAGCCCTATCTTACGACTTGAACACAATCTTGGCTGATAGTCCAGTCTAGTCCAGTACAGTATTCAGGATTTCTGTCTTATTGGAGCTGCTGATCTCTGATTGAGAAAAGACATTACTTTTGACAGTTCAAAAAATAATAAGGATTTCACCAAGCTATTTGGTTAAAAAAAAAAAATCTAGGCAGTCCCAGACTTCGAGCTGATGTGAACCCTACACCAGCATTACCAAAAAAACACAGCTTGGGGGAAAAAAAATGATCTCCTCACAGTTATTGTGGAGCCTTGTCTGTAAAGTAGCTGAATCATTTGCTGAAACAGCATATAATACATCTCAAAATAACACCACAAAAATCATAGGACCATAAGATATGAACAGAAATAAGCCATTCAGCCCAACAAGTCTCTTTGCCATTTAAAGAGATTATGATTGATCTGATAATTCTCAACTCCACTTCCTTAACTCATCCCCATAAGACTTGATTCAGTTTCTAATTAAGTATCTGTCTATCTCAGCCTTAAATATACTTAATAGTATAAAGTTCCACAGACTCTAGCAGTTAAAAAATTCCACAGATTCAGAAGAAAAGTCCTCAGCATATGTGATTTAAGTGGATTTACTCTGGGATTATGTACTTAAATCCAAGACTTTCCCATAACCTTACTGCACCTACCCTGTCAAATCTTCTAAATATCTTGTGTGTTTCAATAAGGTCTCCTCTAACTTTTCTAAACTCTAATTAGTAGAAGGCAATTTGCTCCACCTGTCCTCATAAGAAAATCTGTCCTCACCTGAGCTGAGTTTAGTGAACGTTCCCTGAACTGCCTCCAATGCCAGTGTATCTTTCCTTAGATAATGGGTCCAAAAACATTTACTTATTTCAGCTGTGGTCTGATCAGTGCCCTATATACTTTTATCAGGACCTCCTTATTTTCATACTTTGACCCTTTTGAAATAAAGGCCATCATTCTATTTGTCTTCCATGTTAGCCACTGAACTTGGGTGCTAGATTTTTGTGATGATTTGAGGATAAGGACTCCCAAATCTCTTTGTTGTGTAACTTTCTGCAGCCTTTCCAATTTAAATAACGTGCATAACCTCATATTTTCCCACATTCCCACCATCTATAAGGCACAAACCAGGAGTCTGATGGAATACTCCCCACTTGCCTGGATGGGTACAGTTCCAACAATACTCAGGCTTGACACCATCCAGGACAAAGTGGCCTGTTTGATTGGCACAACATTCACAGGCATCTCCCTCTGCTACTGGTGTTTAGTAGTAACAGTGTTTACTATCTACAAAATGCACTGCAGAAATTCATCAAAGAACTTTTGACAACACCTTTCAAACCCATTACAATTTTCATCCAGAAGGACAAGGGCAGCAGATACATGGGAACAGCGTCACCTGAAAGTTTTGCTCCAAGCCATTCACTATGCTGATCAAAAAGACATTTGCCATTCCTTTGGAGATAGTAGGAACTGCCAGTTCTGGAGTCTGAGATAACAAGGTGTAGAGCTGGATGAACACAGCAGGCCAGGTAGCATCAGAGGAGCAGGAAAGCTGACATTTTGGGTCTGGACCCTTCTTCAGAAAAAATTTTCAGCTTTCCTGCTATGTTCATTCAGCTATACACCTTGTTATCTTCACCATTCCTTTACTGCCACTTGGTCAAAAACCTGGAATTCCCTCCCTAAGGGCATTGTGGGTCAACATACAGCATGTGGATTGCAACAATTTAAGAAGACAGCTCACCACCATGTTCTAAAGGCCAACTAGGGATGGGCTGTAGCGTAAGCTTGCCTTTCTTCAAATTCTTTCATTTGTATCTGGAGTCACTTTGCCAAAAGAGAATGTGTTGTTATCACATACTGATGTGAAGGTATTAACACTTGTCTACCATAATTATGTATGTAAGTTTGTAATAGTGAATACTATTTTATAACCTCAGTAAATGGAAGGAGACTATGCTAATCCAGCTGTTGTTACTTTTGTCTACCATTCTCGTATTAATTGGACTGGTTCTCATTGTCGGCAGGTGAGTAATTTCTCATCATAGCATTGAGATGTGAGGTAAAAGGAGGAAACATGTCCAATTTTCTCTGTAGGAAGTTATTATAAAGTATAATTAACCATCGTCCTGGAGGAAAAAAGAAGTTAATGTTATATTTAAAAATCTTTACTGTTCAAAAGTTGCATAATTAATAACCATGGCTAGAAACCATTTTTTAAGAATTTGCTAGTAGAGGCAGTTTAACTTAAAAGGCACTGTTTTAATTGGGGAGTTGGTTAATAAGAGCAAAGGACTACACATGAATTACTCATTGAAAGCAGCAAGACAAGTTAATAAGGTGGTTGAAAAAATGTGTGATATTTAGCTTAGTAAATAGGCTCACTGAATAAATTGGATTGGCTGAAGATATAGTTTTAAATAATGTCCTCAAGGCCTTTAAGAAGGATTAGCCCTGGATGAGGTTTACCAGGTCCTCACCTGAGATGGAAGGTGGAGCTTCAGTAATGTGGAGAGATTGGAGATTCTGAGCTTGTTCCCTCTAGAGCAGGGAAAGTAAAGCAAGATATAGTAAGGTTATTGAAAATTGAGTTTTGGTAGAGCATAGCGGGAGAAGCTGTTTGTTCTGGTATGTGGGTAAGTAATCAGAAGTCATTGATTTGAAGTAACTGATAAAAGGACATGAGAAACTGGGTGTGAGGTGTTTTTTTTTTTAAAAAAGCATAATTGTGTTGTTAATATCTTGAATGTACACCTATGAGGGAAAGAAACTTTACTGGAACTTTCATGCAATTAGCCATGTATTTAAAGTGCTTAAAGGGGGAGAAAAGAGCTGGGATGTGATATTTGGTTGGATAGCTCATTCAAAGAGTCAGTATAGCCAAGATGGGCTTGATAGCCCCCTAAAGGATCCCATGATCTGGAGTGTCTTGCTCATACCTCTATCTTTGCTTCACCCTTTATTGTTATCTCTTAGTCGCTATTTAGCACTCTCCCTATCTTGTACCTCTTTCTCTCTCACTGCCCTTCTTGTGATCTCTCCCCTTAGTGCTCTGCTATCTAATTCTATCTCTCACTTAGCTGGAAGGTCCTGAGTAATGTATGTTTTCAGGGAATTGTGTTGAATCCAGAACCAGAGTCTGTGTCCACCCATGCTCTAGTAAATACATGGAGGAAATTTTCTTGGCTCTGAACCTTGATAATGTTTGTTTTTATGAAACACATGACACATTTTGCATGTAGAGGAACCAGTGCTAGTTAAACTCAATTTTTTTTTTCTTGTCTTGTATGGATCCTGAAGTATTATTGCATATTGCTGTTCCATATCAATGTACCTTTTTAAGATCTCATACTGTATGAATTTCTGCTATAAAAGTATCCTTGTTACCTTCTGTCACTGTGTATTGGAGTCTTGCAGTGTGTTAGTCAGTTACGTGCATGTAATGTACAATGACATCAGTAAGCACAGAACCCAGTCTATATGCAAATCTGAATATTCTAGTCTTTTTTTTAAAAAAGAAGTGTAGTTAATACACTTCAAGAACCCAGTCTGTGTGGTATGCGATCTAATGTAGAGGGATGTGCTTGGATTATTTCATTTTTGGTAATGGTGTTTGACACAAGAAATCCTTACAATTGGGCTTGAAAGGGCAGGCCTAATTGGATCTTGCACTCTTGCTATAGTTTTAAACTGCAGTCGCCTGGCAAAATACCTGTTGTAGCATAAACAATAGGTGCTTTAATTAGAGATAGTAGGAACTGTAGATGCTGGAGAACCTGAGATAACAGGAGCTGGATGAACACAGCAGGCCAAGCAGCAGCAGAGAGCAGGAAAGCGGATGTTCCGGCCTAGACCCTTCTTCAGAAATTAAGGAGGGTCTAGGCCCGAAACGTCAGCTTTTCTGCTGCTTGGCCTGCTGTGTTCATCCAGCTTTTGTTATCTCAGGTGCTTTAATTAGCCTTCTGATCATCATATTGATAAGCTGTATGTAATTTTGATGCAATTAGTTGCATAGGATAAATCTCAATGGGATTATAAGGCTCATGAGATTCTGGTGAATAAGCCAATCAAAGTAAAGCTAAAACAGTTGTTAGGTAGTGCAATCTTTCTTGAGTATATTAGTTACTTTAAAAAAATACCCATTTTTGTATCTCATGGTATGTTGAATAATGTGCAGGCATAGTATCTCATCACTCAGGAGCAGCCATGGACATCAAACTGTATTTCTTATTTGGTCCAGAATCTTTCTAGACTGGAACTTACTTGCAGTTTAAGGGTACAGTATTGTAAGATTGCTTTGTTTCTGAAGCATTTTGTTTGAGCCTGGAATGTGATTGTCTGCACTGCACTGCACTTTTCCAGTTTTTTTTGGTATATTATTAATGTTCCCCAATATATTTGCATAGTTTGTTTCAAATTTCCCCATGTTCCTCCCCGAACACCAACTCCACTTTGCCTGAAGACAGTGCTTGGTGCAAACTCCCATGCCAGTCCCACGAAGTTTGATTATTATAAAATTGAAGGACTCGTAATTCAGATGTCATTTTGGCACATGCAGCTAGAGGCAGGATTTCTGCTCTATGTTTCGTTTTTGCAATACTACCATTTTCCAGAAATAGTTTTGTTTCTTTGTAATTATTTCCAAAATGACAAGTGGTAGGTGGTTCAAAGCTCAAGGCTCAGGACAATACTTAATATTGCTGTCAATAATTTATGTAAATGTTCCACTTGGGATATTATCAGATAAAGATAAATGCCTCTATGGATTTTAAATATAGTGGTTGAAGAACTAGGTTCAACATGGACTAATCTCTTAACGGTCAATAAACACTGGCTATGTTCCAGAGCAGGAGAGACAAAAGGGAACATCTGTGACATAGTCACAAATGGAGATAAAACTCAGCTGGAAAATGACAGACTGATATTTCTCACCAGCTGTTGATGACCTTGTTTCACATCTCAAAACAATTAAACTGTCTCACGTGGCAATACTGGATTTCTCAAAAACCTTCAATATTCTTTGCGAAAAGCTCTTGCCCAAATTCTACTACTACAGGTATCCTGGGAAGATGCCATGCAAAACCTCCTAACCAACAAAAGACAAAATCATGTACGATGACTAATTATCCTCTCAAGGGAGCAAAGCTGGAAACTTCATTCATTTTGATAGACATAAATGAGCTTGTCAACAAATTTTAAAATTTGATAAACTTCAGTTTATCTGCAAATTAATGTCTGGAAAAATTCCAGATCACTATTAATTCATAGGAAAATTGCAAACAAAATAATCTGGCAATTGATTGCTTTAAATACATCTTTTTCCACAGGTAGAGACACACAAGCGCACATGGGAGTTCATGTTAAAACATTTTGGGGATTCCACATTCAGCAAGTTACGTGCAAAACAAACAGGTTCTTGGGTTTCAACATTGAAAACAAAATCAGTTATAACTTACCAGACACATGTTCATCCAATCCTAAGTTTAAATGTGGGATCATCATACAATGAGAGATATAAATAAGACAAACAATCTTTAGGTTTTAGATTATTAACTTGTCACGTGCTAAGTATAGGAATACGTAAGTACAGTGAAATGTGCACAAAGTCACCATTCACTGGCACCTGCTTGGTGACAAAAACCAGAATTAAAAGATCTTAACAGCCAAAAGGTAAGCAAGGGGGGGAGAAAAAAGGTCCAGAGCTGAGTCCCAAGTCCCATCTCCAATGGTGCAGGTGCTGCTCCAATTGCTAGGACATCCAGGAGGCTGCCACCACTGTGTGAAAGGCCTGCTTTCGACACCAACTATTGCTGCCTCACCGGCCCAGATATATCCAGAGATTATGTTACACAATTCTGCACAAATCAGTCTGAAAATAGACCAGTGTCCCACCCTTGACCAAAGATTTGGAAATGGAATCGCTACAGAAGAAAAATAGATGAGCTATGTTCTACAAAATATGGAGTTGACAGACCAATGATAATAGGTACTGCAGATGCTGGAGAATCCGAGATAAGAAGGTGTGGAGCTGGATGAACACAGCAGGCCAAGCAGTATCATAGGAGCAGGAAAGCTTGACGTTTCGGGCCTAGACCCTTCATCAGAAATGGGAGAAGGGAAGAAGAGGGTTCTGAAATATCCTCTCTTCTATCCGCCTCCGCCTCCCCCTCTCTTCCTATTTATTTCAGAACCCACTTCCCCTCCCCGTTTCTGATGAAGGGTCTAGGCCCGAAACGTCAAGCTTTCCCGCTCCTATGATGCTGCTTGGCCTGCTGTGTTCATCCAGCTCCACACCTTATTGACAGACCAATACCTGGTGGCTTCTGGCAATAACATGAGGTAGCCATCCACACAAACTATCATTTGGTTCCAAGGTGTAAATAACCACTTTTGTTCCTGATGACAATCCTATAATGGCCAAAGGAAATGATCACAGTCCCATCACTTATTCTTGGACGCATTGTTAGGGTTTTTTTTTTTTTTAGGCTTAATTATCAGGACTACCATCTCAGCAGTCCATGCCTGACTGAGCCAGTGCTGTCCATATAAATATTAGTGGAATATAGGCATTAGTCTGAAGATGACCAGACTGAAGCAGAATCAGAAAGACTGATTTATGATCAAGTGTGATGATAATGGATTTAGAAAGAAAGTCCATTATGCTTCAGTGTAGTTTCTAAGCTAATGTGGCAAATGCTACATCAATTGAGTGTGCATACATACAAGCTTGAGTTGTGATTTAAGATGAGTTGAAACTAAGTGGGGAATGTTTAGGGCACAAATATAAGCAATTTCCACCTAGGAGAGGCTGGCCTGTGGAAAGGAAAAATAATCTGCAACTGTGTATAAGATTGAATGAGTAAATCTGGGAGGGGATATAATGGTAATGTAATTGTACTTAGAATCCAGGGACCTAAACTAATACTGCACTTTAGAGTGACCAGGGCATAGCATTGTAAAATTGCAGCCGCAACGTTGTTTGCATGTAGAAACGGGCATCGAACTTGATTCAACTAGGGTGCATCACAGGTTTCCTTGCTAGTTTGTTTGTGTGTTTGTGTTTTTGTGCATATTTTTGTTTGTGCCTGCTTGGGTGATCACAGCATTTCTGCCTTACTTCAACTTTTTGTGATTTTTGTCCCAGCAGCCTGAACTTAAAGTATTTGTCCTGCTTTGCTGGTAGTGCAGGCACCTTGTCAGGGATGACTGCAGTGATCAGTCAAGGAGGGTTGATATGTTGCCTTGTTACCATGCTGGACAATATCGCACCTGCAGCATGTGCCAGCAGCATACCCACTGATCACACTATCTGTATTTTGGCC
Source organism: Ginglymostoma cirratum (assembly GCA_024137785.1). NCBI lineage: Eukaryota > Metazoa > Chordata > Chondrichthyes > Orectolobiformes > Ginglymostomatidae > Ginglymostoma > Ginglymostoma cirratum. The sequence goes on from JAHRHZ010000021.1 coordinate 42,443,641, forward strand.
AAATGGCTATGGGTCAAAGTCTAAGAGCAGCATATGATCTGAATAGCATCCAATAAGGTAAAAACATCGGATGCTGAAATTGCTGGAGATGTATAGGATCTTGACCAACATCGGGAAAGTAATAAATTCCTTTTGGGACTGACTCTGCAGGGGATTCTGACATAGTTGCTAGTGAAATCCCTTCAGTGAGATATTGTACTGACAGCAGTCCTCAATATAATATTTTAGGTTTGAGTTTTTTTTTATTTTGGCATGTTTTCTATTCTGGTTGCAAGAAAGTGAAGATCGTCGAAGGAATTCCACATGCTGTTTCATTCTTACTCTGTGGCTAAAGCACAAAGAACGTTTAGGTGAAATAAAACCTATTGGACCAGGTTCAGCAAGCCCTTACTGCTGTCTTATCCTATGATAATGAGTTCTGTCAGGTAATAAGTAAGGCTGAAAGGCACAGGATATGACTAGCAGTATTACATAGTTCTGAGGAAGGGTAACCTTATTTTTCTTTCTTCACAGATACTGCCAGACCTACTGAGCTTCTCCAGCAGCTTTGTTTTTGTTCCTGATTTACAGCAGCTGCAGTTCTTTCAGTTTTTACATACTACTGCAGTTGCTGCTACTTGTAGCCATTCCCGCTAGGAGATGAGCTGTATGCCAGTCATTCAATGTAGCTTGTCTTCAACCACTCTCTAATATGCATCATCCAAATCCTGGGTTGAGCTGTTTCTCAGTTGCCCTCCACTTTAGCTGAAGAAGCCATTACTTTAATTTGGAGTTCCTGTCACTCTTGCAATTTCAATTACCTCTTCACTTGCCTTATGGTCCATTCATTAAGTTCTTAGTGAACAAATAACCAGGAAATAGTTTTCATGAATGGGGTGATCACTTTTTTTTTTGTACAACTTACGTAGCTTTAATATCTGTAAATCAATGACAATGCATCCAATATTTCCTCATTAGATCTAAGAAATCCATTCATGGTTTTGAATACCTCCATCAAATCGCCTTTTTAAGCCTCTCTGCTGTAAGGAGAACAACCTAGCTTCACCATTCTTCCCCAATAACTAAAGTCCCCCATCATTGATACCATTTGGTTAAATGTCCTCTACAACTTCTTGAAGGCTTTGGTGACTTTCTTAGTATTTGATGCCCAGATTGGAATTCTGTACTACAGCTGACATCTAGTTTTTTTAAATGTTTAGCCAAGCTTCATTGTTTTTTTTTCGTGCTGTGCTTCTATTTTTAAAAAGTTGGTGATCCCATATGATTTTTGAACAGCCTCAACACCTTTCTCAATTTATTGTACCACCTTCAATTTGTGGACTCAGTTGCATCCCCTTTACAATTATACCATCTAGTTAATTTTGCATCTCCTCATTCTTCCTTCCAAACAGCGCCATTTCACACATCTTCTGTTAAACTTTTTGCCTATTTCACCAGTCTGCTTTATAATTAACTGAAATCTGTTACTATCCATCTTTAGTGTTTGTTATACTTCCAAGTTTCATATCATTGGCAAAATTTGAAATGATGCCCTATGGACTAAGGTCCAGGTCATTATTATGTATTAACGAATCTAATGGTATTGCAAGTCTAGTGTATCTTTCCTCAAGTCTGGAACGGGGAATTCCCATCACCAACCCCTCATACCTGTGTTGCATGTATATGACAAAAAGTTTTTAAAAAAAGCAATAATCACTTTATAGTCGGTATACTAAAAAGGTGTTACTTGGTTTTTTAAAATAAGTAAGCACCTTCAAAACACCCAAACGAGTTAATATTTTACAAATAGTGTAGCAGCATACTAACCTATCGCAAAGAGAGTTTAAAGATTTATTATCTTATGAGAAAGTTGATAGATTTCATCCTGTTTTAAAATTTTGCAGAACTAAAAATAAACTACAAAACAATTATCATGAAGTGACTTGACTTGTTATGTAATCAGTCCATGTTACTCTTTATAGTGCAATCAAAACATCATGTAGAGAAGGAGAGTATATTAATTCTCTAATTTGTGGGAGATATTGGTCTGACTCTTCTTTTCAGCATCAAGAACCAGATGGCCATATGAATGGAGTCCTGACCCTGTGCTCAACCTGCATTACCAATGCAACATGTTTTAAGACTTAAATGGTCTAGTTTTCTAGAAGGTGAGCTCAATGCTCAATTAAAAGCAGCCAAGCCAGCAGTTAGAAGCAGTGTGACTGATGGCAGTAGAGAATAAATGCTGCCTGGCCAGTGAAGCCTTCTCCCATGAATGCATAAAGAAGAAAAGTAGTAATAGCAGGCAGCAGCCATGTTTAGAAGCTGCAGCTGACCTGAACAGGAAGATCCTTGGAAAGCTAGGGAGCTATTTCAACCTAAAGCAACTAGAAAGAAAATGTCCAGGTCCCCACAAATTGTTTGGACTCATCAGGAAATAAAATGAAAAATTCAAACTCCAACTTTGACCACTCCCTGAAAGAAGTTAAGGAACAGTCAATTGTGGCACTTGTGCATTCTTCTCTCTGTGTCTCTTTTTGAGAATTTACATTGTTGTGTTTTTATCTAGGTAGACGCTGCCACTAATCGTCTTTCCTTGACTGGTTCTGTGCCTCTGGTTTACAATGGTGCAAGAACAACCACTGAGTCTTAAAAAGAAGAGGCTCTTGTCTTAAACATGTAATTTTACTGAATGATAGCATCCAGATTAAAAATTACATTAGTAACAATGAGGAGACCTGTGGATGCAAGTCCTAAAATGTTCTGCCTTATTCCCACCCCTGGGGGGTGGGCCATCATGAGCTCAGATGTAGCTTAATGCAGTTTCCAACATTTAAATCTTTCAGAATCATTACTTTGCATAACACGAAACTGTCCCAGAGGTATTGAAATCCCAATACATCTGCTGGGACTGCACCTGCTCTGTTCTCAAACCTGCAGTTCTTTGAAAATCCTTGTGGAAATTTCATGAGCCACTTGTGATTGAGTGCCTGACAATATTATTGATTTTTTTTTTTCAATAGGGGTTATAATTACCTTGTGCTTCACAAACTGCTCAACAAAATACTTTCTGAAAATAGTTTCCATTTGCAAATGGTTGTGTGAAGTATTCTGATTTTTGCTCTTGAGAATCTCTTAGGGATATGCACAAGTGTTAGAGTAGCTTGCATCAAGTACAATCTGCTTTTTTGTTTTGAGAGCTTCAATTGATGATAATCCCATACATTATTACACAATTAAATGTCTACTGGCTTGGAATAATTTCAGTGCCAACTGTTTAAATTATGACAAAGTGCTATTGCCAAACATCATTGTTGTCAGAAAAGTATAAACAATAGTCTGCTGAGAACTAATTGCTGGCATTTTAGCTAGAAGCTGCTTGTCTGAGCACTCTGAAAATTGATATGTTCAGCTTGTTGGTGCTAGTCATGATTTTATACATGCATTGTTCTTGAAATAATAACTTTTAGCATTAACATATTAAGTAGTTAACTGATTTTTTTTTTAAAAAAAAAAATTGTCTCTCCATATCTTAAACAGTGGTACTGCCATAGGTGTTTTTGGTATCCAAAGTCTCGTTATTCCTTCACACAACCCACGCCACACAATATTGATTTTTCAATATGGCCTATATTACTTTGTGATTTGTTATCCTGTGCTCAACAAAATAAGTTTTGAAAATACTTCCAATGTGCAATATTTTCTCACTATCTAAAATCCACTTCTAATGTCAAAAACACAAATCAAAAAACTGAAATCTTTATGTATCTCTCAATTTTTTTTGGATCTGGGCAAAAAAAAAAAGTGACTTTCATAAATTGAATTTGTATTGTGCAGCCTTTGATCATTTTAGGACAGGATTTTCATTCCTGGGTCCTGTGCTGTCATTGTCAAGTACGGGTTAGGAATGCACAAATGGGACCCAGTGGAGGTGGTGAAAGTTTGAGCATTAAAGGTGGTTCCTGGAGGCGTAATAGTCCATGATCAAGGACTAGATGATCGGCAGTCTCACTGTCAGTGGTGGACGCTACTGATGTAATTTAAAGAATAAGAGTGAACTGTCCTGAGGAATTCGTAAAAATATTGTGTTTACTGCTTCCAGACTGTCATTGTGTTCATGACCTTAACACTAAGAGCCTGCAATTGCAGCTGTCTCTCTGAAATGAAGCATTGGTCATTTCCACCCCAAGGATAAGCCCTTGAGTCCTACTGAAAGTTTTGGTGCAAGAGTCTGAAGGGAAGTTAAAGTACCACAAATGCAGGAAATCTGCAATGAAAATAGTGCTGGAAATACTCAGTGGGCCTAGCAGCATCTGTGGTGAGAGAAATAGAGTTCATGTTTCAAGTCCAGCAAAACTCTCTCTTCGTTTTCAGAACTGAAAACATTCTTTTCAATGCTGATTGAAAGAGGACGAGTGGGAGAACAAACAAGAAGGTCTTGGATAAATTGATGGCAGGAGAGCTTAAATGACAAAGATGGAAAAGGCAAAGGGAGCAGTAATAATTATAGTAAAGAAGCAAAACATATGTCTAGAGTGAGGGTGATTGGCAGTATCATGAAAGCAAACAAGAGGAGCAAGATTCTGACTGGAGCATGTCAAAATCAAAGCAGGGAACAGAGTTCCTCGCCTCAAATTGTTGAACTCTGTGTCCAGAAGCTTGGAACGTACCTAATCAGAAAATGAAGGTGCCATTCCTTGTGCTTGCTTGCTTCACTGGAGAACTGCAGCAGGCTCAGGGCAGTAATCTGACCCAGCATTGCCATTTTAGTTTACCACCAGGTAATCAAGACGAAGCACTGCCTAATGCTTGCGGAATGAGCGGGCTTATTCAGCATAGTGATTGCCCAGTCTGCATTTCTCCTTCCCGATGAATATAGAGGAGACTAGTCTCCTCTATGCTCCTCGCAATATACTAAATTTGAATGAAATACAGATAAATGACTGCTTCACCTGGAAGGAGTGTTTGGGGCTTTGGGTGATCAGGAAGGAGAAGATTAAAGGGCAGGCCATTGCTATAGTTGCATAGACAAGTGCCACTTGCCTACACGATTTTGAGTTGTTGGTGTACCAAGGTGTCACAGAGGGAACGGTCCCTAGAGGATGAGTGTTTAAACCTGGAGGGTGGTGAGGTGGAAAGTGAGGGTAACAGGAACTCTATTTTTGATCCTGGAGGAAAGGGAAAGGATAAGAGCAGAATTCTGGGAGATGGGTTGGACATGATTTCATTCTGGTTAACAGGACCCTAAATCATCTTTTGATGTCAAAGTAAGACACCGCTGAAGCCCTGTTGTGGAAGGTTGTATCTGCAGAATGATGCAATGGAGATGGAAGCTGGAATCATATAAGGGTCTGAACAATGTGGGCCACTAAGATTTATGGCAGAATTAGCCAGTTCAACTAGGTCTATCTTGATGTTAGGAGCACCTCCGCTATACTAAACTATTAATGGCACCTAGTTTCATTTGATTCCCCCACTGCTGATCGGACTCCTTCTGAGTCTGGGCTCTAACCCCAACATTAAACTACTGCTAGACCAGTGGACTGCACCTGTTTTGAGGTCTGAGCCTGCTATAGCAACAATTTTAAAAAAAGAATGCAGCCTTTCCTCCTGCACCAAAGTACCTGACAGACTAACAGTTAACCTTCTACTGTCTTGTCCAACTGCCTAAAACTGACTGTCTGGAAATCCTTGAACTGTTTTGAGTGACCCATTGAAAACCTCACAAGAAGGATCATTGCTTGACGAAGCTGAATTTAATAATTCCACAGCAGCACCTTGAGACTGTGTGTCATTTCATGTACGTTACAATTCGCATGGATACAACAACAACAAAAAAGGAAATTCAAAGTACTTACCTGGATAGTTACACAAGAAATGTTCAAAAGGGGGGAAAAAAACAAAATCCTCTTTTTCTTGGGTGACAATGCCATTGACCCCCAATCATTTATTCGTATGAAAACCCCTGACTCCCTCAATGAGCCCTAAACTCCCCTTCCCTTCCTACCATCCAAATACTCTCCTGGCCATTTTACCCATCCCAGACATTCAATGCTTCACTTGACTATGCAGTTCACCCTCCCAAATACAACACACCACTCCACTCCTCCAGCCACACAACCAGTCATAGCTAATCCTTGACCTGTCTCATTCCCTTGGTCAGCCCTCTACCTACCTGCCACCCTACCCACTTATAACCTTGTTTACCAGCCACTCAACCCATTTGCCTCCCTATTCAGCTCCCCTTGCTGCCACCACACCTATATGCCACTCTGGTCACCACTACCCCACCCCCAGCACATGTTGCCTCATTCACCCATTTGCCTCTGCCAGCTGCCACCCTACTGCATTTCCCACTAGCCCCCTTGCCTACATGCCTCCTCCTCCCACCTTGCCACTTTATTTGACTTACTCATTCTGTGAGTCACAGCATTCGCACTGATCCCTTAAACTTACAATATGGCAGACCCCTGACCCTACAGTGCTGTGACAATTTTCAGAGGAACACTACTTCACCTTTCCAGTGAAGCCAGGATTTGGAGACCCATGTTAAATTTAGGACTGCTGGGATGGAGGAACATTTGTCAGAATAATCAATGATTGCTGCTGCTCCTCTTAAGATCTAGGCTCTAGACTTAACTGTCGCTTCACTGCAGCAATTCATTGCTTTTGTTTTTTAAAAAATGAGTCTCGCTGGGACTGAGACAGGAAAAGCGTCATAATTGTAGGAATAAAACATGACTAAGGTGTGGCAGAAGAAGTATTTGAGTTGCTGGGAGTGTGAGTCCTGATTGCTACAGTCAAATATGACTTGAAGTCAGTTTCATTTATAACTTTTCAGTTCTGTTGTGCAGCAGAAGCCTGCATGAAATTAATTCCTTGAGCACCATTTCATAGCCACAGTTTTAAAAGCTCAATCGCCAATAGCACAATTTTAATTTATATGTGCACTTCCTATCCTAAGGAGTTCAATAGGTTTACCATTTAGACTGTTTACATTGTGTTTTGGCACAATTAATCTGTGCTCTCTCGCTTCCTAACCACTCTTGAGGGGAAAATGCTTTACTTTTAATGCAAATGTGTAGCCTTTGGTGTCACACCGATCTGTCTTGCTGCAATTGAGCATTTCTATACTAAATGTTTCGGACTGTATGATGTCTGAATGAATAACTTAGCCAGCAAATGTCATTGATGTATGACATGTACATCTTTGATCCCTGTGAGGGGTTCTTTCAATTTTGTATTGACCTGTCCAATCATAGTAAGTGTGTATTGAATATTTTAAACTTCAGTAATGCCAGCATTGCCAGGAATGCTATTTCATACTGATTGAACAAAAGTCAGTAGTTTTGTCTACAATTTACCATTCGTGTGGTTGAAGCCTCATTTTGTACTATTAAATTCTCACTTGCACTGTTCTGCCAGAAATGCCTCTATTTCAAAATATTTCCAATGGAGTTGACCTTCGTTATCGTAAATGCATGCTTCCATTCATTTGCAAGTTTTGTGCTACAAAGGTGAGACTGAAATTATTGTGCAGATGAAATATTTCTAAGAGGGCTGAATTTTGACAAAAATCCAAGTGTCCATTTTGGAGAGATTCATGGAGGGGTTCTGTTGCAATTCTCTGGTGCTCATTAACTTAATTGCGCACCACAATGATCCCATTCCTGTGCTCACCAGCAGCTGAAATGTTCACCGCTGTCAGGACCTTCAAGGATTCTCATCATCATCGATTAGTCATATTCTAAAGCCCATTTGTACACCAGGTCAAAGGCAGCCAAACGCCTTTTTAACCACCCTGTCTGTCTGTATGTGATGCAAACTTCAAAGAATTATACAGTTACACTACTAGGTCCCTCTTTTCTACAACATTACCCGAGGATTTACCATTAAATGTGCCCTTGTTTGTTGTACCAAAACGTAATATCTCTCTCTTTATCCAGATTGAACTCCATCTGCCACTTTTCACCCCATTGACCCACTTGATCAAGATCCCTCTAATCTTAGTAAACAGTGAAGCATGTTTTCTATGCCACCAATTTTGGTGTTCATAAACTTATTGACCATGCCTTCTGTATTCTCATCCAAATCATTTATATAAATGACAGACAAAAGAGGACCCAGAACCGATCCCAATGGAACATTGCTGGTCACCGGTCTCCAATCTGGAAAAACAACCCTCCACTGTTTACTGTCTATCTCCTGCCATTAAGTCAATTATGTCTCCAATTAGCAAACTCACTCTGAATTCCATGTGATCCAACTTTACTACTTAGTCTACCTTGTAGAAACTTTGTCAAAGGTTTTACTAAAATCCAAATAAACAATGTCTCCTGCTCTGCCATCATCAATCTTTTTGGTAACTTGCTCAAAAAAAAAACTCAATCAAGTTTGTGAGACACTATATTTTCCTTGCACAAAACAACTGTGCTGACTATCCCTAATCAATTTTTGTGTCACTAAATGTCCATAAATCCTATCTTTTATCATCACCTCCAACAATTTATCCACTACTGAAGTCAATCTGTCAGGTCTGTCGTTCCCCAGTGTTTTTTTTTCTCCTTTTAACAGCCTTTCCTAAAGGTACAACATTAGCTACCTTCCAGTCATCAGGCACCTTAGCCATGGTTATAGATGATGCAAATATTTCTGCAAGGGATCTCTTAATTTCCTCCCTCACTTTCCACAATATTCTGGGATACATTTTAGATCAGGTCCTGGAGATTTATCCACCTTTTTTTATTCTCAATGACTTCCCGAACTTCCACTTCTGTAATGTGAACTGCTTTTAAAGTATAAAAAAGTTTATTTCTCTGCATTCTCTAGACTCCATTTCATTCTCCACAGTAAAAACTGATGCAAAATATTCATTTTAGTGTCTCTCACATCTCGTCCTCAATGTATTTGCAGAATCTCTTCAAATTATCCTTAACCTTATCTGCAATGCTGTCTTATATCCCCTCTTCTGCCTTCCTGATTCCTCTCCAGAATGCCCCTACTCCCTTACATTGACTTTTAAGAGATTCAATTGAAACAAGTTGTCTATATTTAAAGTAAGATTCTCTTTTATTCTTGACTAGAATCTCAATGTCTTTATTCATCCATTGTTCCTTAATCTTACCAGCCCTTATCCTTCACTCTAACAGGAACAAAATGCCTCTGCACTCTTGTCATCATACTGTTGAACACAGAGATAACAGGGTGTGGGGCTGGATGAACACAGCAGGCCAAGCAGCATCATAGGAGCAGGAAAGCTTGATGTTTCGGGCCTAGACCCTTCATCAGAAATGGGGGAGGGGAAGAGGGTTCTGAAATAAATAGGGAGAGAGGGGGAAGACAGATAGAGGAGACAGACAAGTCAGAGGCAGGGATGGAGCCAGTAAAGGTGAGTGTAGGTGGTGAGGTAGGAAGGAGATAGGTCAGTCCAAACTCATCCTCACCCTCAACAACATCTCTTTCAATTCCTCCCACCCAATACAGACAAAGGGGGTGGCCATGGGTACCCACATGGGCCCAAGCTATGCCTGCCTCTTTGTAGGTTACATGGAACAATCCCTCTCTAGTACCTACACTGGCCCTAAACCCCACCTCTTCCTCCATTACACTGACGACCGTGTATCGGCACCGCCTCGTGCTCCCACGAGGAGCTCGAACAGTTCATCCACTTCACCAACATCTTCCACCCCAACCTTAAGGTCACCTGGACCATCTCTAACACATCTTTCTCCTTCCTGGACCTCTGTCTCCATCTTGGGTAACCACCTAGAAACTGATATCCATTTCAAGCCCACAGACTGCCACAGCTACCTAGAATACACCTCCTCCCACCCACCTTCCTGCAAAAATCCCAGTTATTACTATAAAGCATGATAAACAAACAACTGCCCCTCCCAGTCGCAAACCATTTCAACTCCCCCTCCCATTCCTCAGACGACATGTCCATCCTGGGCCTCCTGCAGTGCCACAGTGATGCCACCCGAAGGCTACAAGAACAGCAAATCATATTCAGCCTGGGAACCCTGCAGCCCAACGGTATCAATGTGGATTTCACAAGCTTCAAAATCTCCCCTCCCCAAAACCAGCCCAGCTCGTCCCCGCCTCCCTAACCTGTTCTTCCTCTCCTCCCATCTCCTATCTACTAACATCATCCCGCCCCCTTGACCTGTCCGTCCTCCCTGGACTGACCTATCTCCTCCCCACCTATACTCACCCTTACTTGCTCCATCCCCGCCTCTTTGACCTGTCTGTCTCCTCTCCACCTATCCTCTCCTCCTCCTATCCATCTTCTATCTGCCTTCCCCTCACTCCCTATTTATTTCAGAACCCTCTTCCCCTCCCCCATTTCTGATGAAGGGTTTAGACCCGAAACATCAAGCTTTCCTGCTCCTATGATGCTGCTTGTCCTGCTGTGTTCATCCGGCTCCACACCTTGTTATCTTGGATTCTCCAGCATCTGCAGTTCTTATTATCTCTGACACTGTTGAACACATCCCACTTGTCAGACTTCCGTTTTACCTGCAAATAGGCTAATCCAATCAACTTTTGAAAGTTCTTGCCTCGTACCATTTAAAATTTGCCTTCTTCCATTAAAGTTTTTAGTTAGAATGCTTATCCTTTTCCATAACAATTTTGAAACTAATAGAATTATGATCGCTCACCCAAAAAAATTCCCCATTTTTACTTCAGTCACCTGCCCTGCCTTTTTGACGAAAAGAACGTCTAGTTTTGCTTCTTTCCTAGTAGGAAATAAGATGTTCTTAACTTTCTTTTTTAAAGACGTAACTGTATTAAGGGCATATGAGGTACAGAGTGAGATGGCTAGTAATTTAGAAAAGTTACTGCCTAGCAGGATCAGTCAGACAGGTGACCTTGGGGAAAGGTAAGAGGTAGTTCAAAAGTCTCCGTTGGCTATACCTTTATCAAATAGACCTTCAGTTTTTGGAACAGTTGAAGGGGATAATCTCTCCAAGGAAAATGGAAAAGGTCAGACAGTTATAGGACGCTTGGAATGATTCTTATGTTAGGCAGCATTTGACATGATTTAATAGGGTGATAGTTATAGGGCATACTCCTGTTGGGGGCATAGACAGGAGATTCTGCAGCAGTACGTGTAGATTTAGGATGGTTTTTTTTTTTCGTTTTCCTTGTGCTAGGATTAAGGACTCCACTGAACAGTTCAAGCATATTGTTTTTAAAAAGGTGAGATTGAGAGTCCAGAAGCTATTGTACACGTTATCATTTCTACCATTTTAAGGGGAAAAGATAAAAGCAGTGGAGTGAATTTAAGAGATTAAGTAGAAATTTTTAAAAAATAGAACTTCGAATGTAGTAAATTCTGGCTTATTCCTAATGCCAAACTCTCAATGAGAGAAGGAACAATAGGTTAAGAGAAGATAAATCAAAAGCTGAAGAGCTGGTATATTGTTCAGAGATTCAGGTTTTTGGACGATTGGAATGCCTTTTTTTCTTCTTTGAGATTTTAAATACCTCTTCAAAAAAAGATGGGCCTAACCTAAACTGGAAAGGGACCAATATCCTAGCAGGGAGATTTGCTCATTCCATTAAGGGAGACTTTATTCTGATAGAGGGAGTGAAGGAATCTAAAGTAGCAGTGTAAACAGAAGGATTGATGGGGAAGGTTCTGAATGTGAAAAGAGTACGTCAATTAGGGGGGGAAAAAAAAGACCAGAGAGTGTCAGAGCATGTAGCAATTGAACTAAATTGCATTTATTTCAATGCAAGGGGCCTTACAGGTAAAGGCTGATGAACTCAGGGCATGTTTAAGAACAGGGTATTGGGACATCATTGCTATAACAGAAACTTGGCTTAGAGATGGACAAGACTGGCAGCTCAATGTTTTGGGGTTTAGATGGTATAAGAAGGTTAGAAAAGGAGGCAAGAAAGAAGTGGGGTGGCATTTTTTTTGATGAAGGAGTACATTACTGCAACTAGGGAAAATATTTCACTAATTAAACAAAATAATGTTAAAATGGAAAAAATTATATGTATCAAACATGTAAAGCTTAAATAAAATCAACCACTTAAGTAATTAACTGAATTTAAAAAAAAAAATCTTCAATAAATTCCTCAAAAGAAAAATCTTGAGTCAATCACATTAGGACTCCCTGAAACAAAAATGCAACTGCTTTATTTTAGAAAAGAATCTTTTTGGTCTTTTCAAAAATAAAAATTTGCCCCCTGAAGTTTTATCTCTGACATTTTACATGTTGAGTTGCCCCTTCATAATGATGGTCCTCGCTGCAAAACAGCATGTAACCTTTGATCCCACAAATTACTTACCAATTTGCCCTCAACAGCACTGGGTCCTCAAACCCCACCTTACCTAGACCTTCAGTGAACAGAACCCCAAGGACTGACAGTGGCCCACCCCAACTTCACTTGGAAGGATAGCACCAATAGCTGAGTGACCAGATACATGATTAATCTCTGCACAGTTCCTTGACTGACCTACTAATCCCTGGACTGTTTGTGTTGGACCTATAGGATTGACCATAATGACATGGAACTCTTGATCCTATATGCCTCGTGGTCGACTGAGCATGTCCAAGCCCTAGAACTGAGATCAGACAATGCCCTTGATGAACTGGGTTGACACCCCTGACTGATCTCAGTCATTCTAGACCTGACTGAGGACTTTGAGACATGGCCATTTAATTGGAGGAGTGTGCGTGTACTGCATAAGCTGCTAGCACATACTGCAGGTGTGACGTTGACATAGCATGGTGCCATACAACAATGTGACCACGCCATGCCTAATCAATGGTCATAACATGACCAGTTGCCTGGTTTTGAGCCTTTGCTAAAAAACAAGGCAAGGTAGGAGAACTGAGACTGTAAGTTCTGAATGATGCAGCAATATGCAAAAAGGCAGAGGTGCTGTGAGCATCCAAATCTTTTAAAACATGAGAGCAAATGAAGAGCTGAGGGATGCGTCCAGCTCCAATGCCTCTGTCTCTGTCTCCAAACCTATATGATTAACATTGTAATAAAAGACGCTAGTGAGCTCAAATGTGCTATTGAAATGATGAACAGTATTATAATTAAGTCAGAGATGTGCCATGATGATATGGTAAGGCTGACTTAATGTCAATAGCAACCTCTATGGACAGGGTGTGTGGGCAAGTCACTCATGAAACAGAACCGGAGATGTTGGGAACAGCAGGGCAAGATTGAGGTCTGGATGAGCAAGTGGCAAGCTGTCAGGCACTTGCTCAGATTATCATGTCAGGAACTGCTGCCACCTAAGTTGTCTTTGCTACCTGGGGGGAAAAGAAACAACTTGCATATAAATTGAGTAATGCATGCAGATAGGACCCTCGTTGCTCATTAACCAACTCTTCAATTCTCTGTTAAAGCCTTGGGTGAAAAAGCTTTATTACGTTCCCTCATGTCTGTGATCTCCCCAAATTTCACATTTGAATCCCTCTTGACATGTCCAGGGATTAGGAAGATTCTACCCAGATACTTTGTTCTGCTCAGGAGAAGGTTTGGTGTGTGTTTTTTTTTTTTTTTGCAAGACGGGATTGGCAACAAAGTCTGCTTGAGGTTTTTTAAGTCACAATTCTTGACCTTGCATACAGTCTTCAATTTATTATTCATTCATAGCATGCAGCCGCTGCTGGCAAAGCCAGCATTTATTGGATCATCCTTAATTGTGTTTGAGAAGGTGGTAGGTGAACTGCCTTCCTGAACCACTGTAATCTGTGTGGTGTGGGTATTTCAACAGTGTTGTTAGGAAAGGAATTCTAAGGTTATGATCCAACACAACAAAGAAGCAGAGATCTAGTTCCAGCTTTAGTGAATGTGGAGTGACTTGGAGGAGAACATGCAGATGGTGACATGAGGAACTCAGCAGGTTGGAAGACCAAATTTGAACATTGCGTAACTTAACTTTTACGTGAAATTTTTTTTTCTTCAAACATATGTAGGGTAAAACAAAAAAACTCTTTTTTAAAAACCCGTCCGGTCTAAAGGCAAACATATCATTTGCTGCTTGTCTTCTGTAATTAGAATACCTTTCTAACTCATTATTTGCACTTGTAACTAAAGTTATGGTCTAAAGATAACAACAGAATTTTAACACTGCTATTGTTTGTAATTACAAACTTTTTTGGATGCAATTTTAACTAAATATTTCTTGCAGCAATATTGGTTTAAAATAATAAGAAAAATGTTATCATGATGCGCTGTGTCAGGACCATAATGTTAATCTCAGAATAGTTGCATGAAATCACAACCATCTTCAATTTAAGTACAATTTGTAATCAATCGTGGGTTTTTTTCAGTGACCCTTCCTCAGAACTTGGGTCACTTGACCTGAAACATTAACTCTGGTTTCTCTTCACTGTTACAGCCAGACCTACTGAGCTTTTCCAGCAACCACTTTTTTTGTTTCTATATCTAGGGGCATTGCATCAGCAGTAAACACTGAAGAAAAATAACTTCACTGTTTTGTGAATATTTCACCTTGCAGATGTTCAGTCATGGAGTGGGTTCAAGACCAAAATTGTTAGATTTGTGGGTATAAAGAAATCCAGGGATATCAGAATAAGGTAGCAATGTGGAATTCATGTAGATTTGCCATGACCTTATTGAAGGGTTGGATAGACTACTGCTTCTATTCCTTTTGTATTCTAAAATTGCTGATTTTTGACTTGGATTCTTCTGAAATCTAATTCCACCCTGGATCTTCAGAATGTCAATTCGTATCTAACGACAAGTACTGAAGAATCTCAGCAGGTCTGGCAGCATCTGTGGACAGACAAACTGAGTTAATGTTTCAAATCTGGCTATTATGACTGTTCTTCAGAACTGAAAGGAGTTGGAAAGATGTATGCTGTTGACAGAGGACGAGGAGCAAGTGATGCAGGTACCCGAAACGAAAGCTAGAGTGCTCATGGCAATAAAGGCAAGATGGTGTTCTTTAATAGGTGTGAAAATGTATCTGGTCTGCTGAGAGTGAAGCCAACACAACACAACACATGTGGAGTTGTGGGTGACAGTTGTAGGGAGTGGAGAGTTCTAAGTGAAATGGAGAGGCAAGATTGTGCTCTGAAGTAATTGAACTTAATATTGTTTCCTAGAGGCTGTAAAGTGCCTAAGTGGGAATAGAGGTGCTGTTCCTCCAGCTTGCGTTGAGCTTCATTTGAAACACTGTAGCAGGCAAAGGAGGGAAATGTTATAATGGGGACAAAATGGTTTACAGAAATGGCAAGCAAATGGAAGGTCATGTTCATTCTAATGGTCAGAGCAGAGATTATTCTGTAAAGCAGTCCCCAGTCTGTATTTTTCAATATAAAGAAGACTGCATTGTAAGCAATGAATCCAGCAATCTAGATTTGAAGTAAGTAAAAGTAAAATGCTGTTTCACTTGGAAGATTTTGTTTGGGGTCTTGAATAGTGAGGAAGAAGGAGGTGAAAAATTAAGTGTTACACCTTCCGTGACTGCAATGTAATCTCTTTAATTTATCAATCTCTAATTGACCTCAGGATGGTTCAGCAATTATAGCTCAAAGACTCCAGTTACACGCGCACGTGCATCTGAGCGTACAAAACATTGTGCATGATATGATCTACGTATGATACCTGAACACATGTGTATTTTATCTTTTTTAAAAAAATAACAAAAGGTTTGCTAATATTTATAGCTAACACCTTGGGACAATGGTAGTTTAGTGGCCCTTTACATATGTAGTTGATCTAATGTTGGATCGAAAACATGTATGTAAAGAATACCCAAATGTAATCGAAATATTGTAATGCTTCTGTTTGTTTTGTTTTTCTTCTATAAAGATTTTTCTTTATTCTTCAGATGGAACATATGGATTCTACAGACAGCACAACAATATCTGTGACAATTTGGATTGGTCATATACCGGTAAGCAATTAATTCCATGCAATGAGCTATTTTACTAACCACTGTAATTTTAACTAGTCACGAGACAACATAACTTGTAGAGTGCCGAAGATTAATGTGTTAGTATAGGTTCATTCAAAAATTAAATTTAGCAGCACAACCTGAAATCCTAAAGTCTGGTCTTATTTCATAAGTAAGTATTTGAAGACCACTTAGTCTTTGAGTTGAATACATTTTATCGTCTTAATTATAGACTTCCGTTTTGTAATAGAGTAATTTTCAGGCATGGTGCAGTTTTTCACAAGCTTGATTGTTGATGTCCTATATTCTATATTGTTTCTTTGAATGCTAAAGTGACAAAAAGATCACTACGTAAGTATAGAGTGGAACATACACATCCTACTTGGGGAAACCAGTACGACAGATGTTGCTGGTTGAGTATTCAGCACCACATCCTCCATCAAAATGACTAAATACTTGCACATAATCTGCATCATCACCTATGCTGAACCCTCATCCACACCTTTGTTTCCTACTGGTTGGATTATTCCAGTGTTCACCCAACTAGTCCTGCACCTTCCAACCTCCAAAATATGACCACCTCTAAAACTCTTCTGTCTGTAGCTGAACTTTCACCGGGTCAGCATACAATTGGCAGAATATATGAAAGGGACAGATGCAGAACCATATCACTGTTTTCCAAATATTCTTTGCTAAACTCCTTTTAATAACCTATATACAGATGTTTTCAATTCCAACAACTAAAAATATCAACAATTACTTGTATTTGTAAGTCCCCTGTAATTCTATAAAACATCCTAAAACATGCCATTGGACTGTTATCAAACAAAATTTGGCAACAAACCACGTAGCAGATAATAGGATAGAAGATCAAAAGCTCAGAGGTAGGTTTTAAACTCCGAAGGAAAGAAGCTTAGTAAACAAATTACAGAGCTTTGAGCTGATACAATGGTGAATATGGAGGGTTTCAAATTAGGGCTGCTCAAAATGTCAGAATTAGAGGAATGCAGATAGTCAAAAGGGCTATAGTGCTTGAGGAGATCAGTGGTGAATGATGAGACCGTGAAAATTTTGAAAATATGGATGAGAATTTTGGAATTGAGGATTGGCTTAATGCAGAGACAGTGTAGGTTAGTGAGCACGGGTGGCCAGGACCTGGTGAGAGTTTAAAATATGCACTCTACAATTTCTGATGACATTAAAGTTATCGGTCATAGAATGTGACGGACTAGTCACGATCTCAAGTCTGGAGGTAAAAATGTGATTGAAGGTTCCAGCAGGAAACAAGTTGAGTTGGTGATCTAATGGAGGTAAATGAAGGCAACTTAACAATAGTGTGCATGTGTGCTCAGAAGGACGACGCAAGGTCACTTATGACCTGATTTTGTATTCTTTTGCATCGGACAGCTCCTAGGGAGAAGGAGAGTTAATGGTGAGGGAACAGTTAGCCACAAATCCAAAATGCAAATATTTTAGTCTTTCCAATAGTTAACTGGAGGAAAATTCTGTTCTGTTCACCTAATGCAGAATGTCAGACGATGTACAGCAGTATAACGACAGATCTGTGACAAGCTGGGGCTAGGTGTCATCAGTATGCATATGGAAACTGATGAGTTTCAAATTAGGCGGCGTAAGGGCATTATGTGGGTGAGAACTGGAATGAATGATAGATCCCTTTTGGGATTTAGAGGTCGTACTGATGGAACAGGAAGAGAAACTATGATAAATGATTTCTTGACTACCACAAGATAGATAAGGATGGAACCAGGCAAATGAAATACCTTGTGGTGGGATCATAGTGTCGATGGCATTTGATAAACAAACTCCAACCAAAATTGAAGGTCTCTTGACTTTGTTCTATTTCTTGGTGTTAATTCCACAATAATGTCATGCACAACATTTGTAGGACGGAGCTTAAAGAATGATATTTTTTAAAATTTTTGTTCACTCATGGGCATTGCTGGCTGGTACAGCATTTATTGCCTGTCCCTGGTAACTCTTGAAGATGGTGGTGAGCTGCCTCCTTAAACTGCTAGAGGCCACATGCTGTAGATTGACCCATTCTGCCCTTAGAGGGAATTTCAGGATTGTGACACTGCGACAGTGAAGGATTGTGATGTATTTCCATATTTTGCAGTCAGAATGGTGAATGGCTTGGAGGATTGCAGGTGCTGGTGTCCTGTGTGTCTGCAACACTTGTCCTTCTAGATGGAAGTGATCATGGGTTTGCAAGGTGCTGTCTAAGGATCCTTGATCAATTTCTGCAGTGTGTCTCATAAATGGTACACAATGTTGTTGCTGAGCGTTGGTGGTGGAGAGGGTGGATGCAGTACCAATCAAGCAGACTGCTGCTTGGGTGTTGTTGGAGCTGCACTTATCCAGGCAAGTGGGGATTATTCCATCAAACTCCTGACTTGCACCTTGTAGATGGTGGATGGGCTTTGGAGAGTCAGGAGCTTAGTTACCCACTGTAGTATTCCTAGCCTCTGACCTGCTCTTGTGGCCATTATATATATTTAAAAGGCAGGTGCCATTCAGTTTCTGGTCAATGGTAACTCGCAGGATGTTGGTGGTGAGCAATCCTGATGGTAACACCATTGAATGCCAAGGGATGGTTGTTAGATTTGTCTCTTACTGGAGATGGTCATTGCCTGGCCTTCTTGTGGCACCAATGTTACTTGCCACTTAGTTACCCAATTCTGGCTACTATCCAAATCTTGTTGCATTTGAACATGGACTGCTTCAGCATCTGAGGAGTCATGAATGTGCTGAACATTGTGCAATCATCAGTGAATATCTCCACTTCTGATGTTATGATAAAGGGAAGGTCATTGTGTAAAGGAACTGGAGATGGTTGTACTGAGGACATTTCCTTGAGGAATTACTGTAGATGAAATTACTGATGTCCACCAATCATGACCATTTTTCCTATGTGACAGGTATGACTCCAACCACTGGAGAGTTTTTTTCCCCTCTCTGATACCCATTGATTCCAATTTTTTTGCTGGGGCTTCTTGATGCCACATTGTGTCAAATACAGTCTTTTGAAGTCAAGAGCTGTGACTCTCACCTCCCCTCTGGAATTCAGCTGTTTTGTCCATGTTTGAACCAAGGCTGTAACGAAATCCGGAACTGAGTGGCTCTGGCGGAACCCAAATTGGGCATCACTGAGCAGGTGCTGCTTGATAGCACTGTTGCTGATACCTTCAATCACTTTTTATTGATGATCGACGATAGACTGATGGGACAGTAATCGGCAGCATTGGATTTTTTATGTACGTGGCATCTTTGAGTAATATTCCACATGTTGGGTAGATACCGGTGTTGTAGTTGTACTGGAACGGCTTGGCTAGGGGTGCAGCAGGTTCTGGAGCAGAAGTCTTCAGCACTATTGTCGGAATGTTGTCAGGGCCCATTACCATTTCTTGATATCATGTGGAATGAATCAAATTCGCAGAAGACTGGTGTGTGCAATGCAGGGAACCACTAGAGTCCAAAATGGATCATTTGCTTGGCACTTCGGACTGATTTGCTGCAAATGCTTCAACCTTATCTTTTGCACTGTGTTGGGTTCTCCCATCATTTGAGGATGGAGATATTTGTGTAACCTTCTCCTCCCGGTAGTTGTTTAATTGTCCACCACTATTATAGCTGGAAGTGGCAAGGACTGCAGAGCTTAGATCTGATCCATTGGTTGTGGGATCACTTAGCTCTGTCTATCACCTTGCTGCTTATGTTGTTTGGCACGCAAGTAGTTCCGGTTCAGGTTGATACCTCATCTTCAGGTATGCTTGCTGCTGCTTCTGGCATGCTCTCCTGCACTCTCCATTGAACCAGGGTTGATGGTAATGGTTGAGTGGGGATATGTTGGGCCATGAGGTTGCAGATTGTGCTGGAGTGCAATTCTGCTGCTGTTGATGGCCCACAGTGCCTCACGGATGCCCAGTCTTGAGTTGTGAAGTCTGTTATTGTGCTAAATGGAAGAGCTACATAACACAATGGAGGGTTATTCTCAATGTGAAGCATGACTTTGTCTCCACAAGGCCTGTGCAATGGTCACTCTTAGCAATACTGTCATGGACAGATGCATCTGTGGCTGGCAGATTAGTAAGGATGAGGTCAAGTATGTTTTTCCCTCTTGTTGGTTCCCTCACCACCTACCGTAGACCCAGTCTAGCAGCTTTGTCCAGCCGACCAGCTTGATCAGTAGTACTGCTGCCGAGCCACTCTTGGTGGCGGACATTGCAATCCCCCACCCAGGGTACATTTTGCGCCTTTTGCCACATGGGGTTTCTCTAATGTTGCTTAACATGGAGCAGTACTGATTCTCAGCCAAGGGAGGATGGACCATAGTAATTAGCAGGAAGTTTCCTTGTCCATCTTTTAACCTGAAGATGTGAGACTTCATGGGGTCCGGAGTCAATGTTATATCCCGAGGGGAAATCGCCTCCCAACTGCGCCACCACCCCTGCTGTGACTGTCTTGCCAATGCGACAGGACTTATCCAGGGACAGTGATGGTGGTTTCTGGGACATAGTCATACTTACAGAATTAGACCTTGCAGACAATATCTGGTTGTTGCTTGATTAGTCTGAGACCACTCTCCCAATTTTGGCACTAGCGCTCAGATGTTACCAAGGAGGATTTTGCTGCCTCAACAGGGCTGTTTCTACCATTCTTTGTGTGTCTAGGTCAATGCCAGGTGTTCTCTGTTTTTAATTTTTGTGTTCAGGCTTTGTAGCAATTGATGCAATTAAGTGGCTTGCTAGGTCATTTTCAGAGGGCTGTTTAGCGTCAACCATATTACTGTGGGCCCAGGCCCCCAGAACATTAGCTGAGTTTTTGGATTAATAGTCTAGTGATAATACCATTAGGCCATCACCTCCCCTTTGGGTGGGAAGCAATTGATCACAGAAGTATCAATGACCAATGTAAAGTCAGTAATTTTTAAAAAAAGGCTGAACACGAGTTGAGGAAGGGGCCTGTGAGTATCTCCTGAAACTTGAGAGGGAGGCAAGTTTGGAAAAATACGTATAAAACTTAACTGCAAACTCATGCAAGTGAAGTGATCAGTAACAGAAGTCATTTGAATAAGTGAGGTATTCGTCAATTGAATAGGGAAGTGTTACAACTAACTGCAGAGGCTCCTATTCAGTAAGAAAGTACTGAATGAAATGGTGAAAGATCGGCTTAGATGGCATAAACATATTGAAATAAAAACAAAATACTGAAATTGCATAGCAGCTGGATCAGAATCTGTAGTGAAAAAGCAAGTTAGCGTACTTGATAAATACCTTTTTCAGAATGTACTGAACCTAGTGAATGAACTCTTCAGCTCATTTTAAAAACTGGAAGCTACCAATGATTAGCAGGGCTGGAAATTTCCAGTCCTGACTTGGTTAAGATATTCTTTAGTGGGTTACTCTTACATGCCTGTGAGCCATTGGTACCTTTTTGTTTCCCTGTGCTTATATAAATCGCAATGAAGGCACACAGAATTTTGTTTTAGTTGGTGTCCAGGATGAGAGGAAATAGCTATTAATTGCTCTGAAATTTCCCTTTAGTTTGGTTGATGAGAATTTTAAATTTGGATGGTGTCTTTAGCTGTAGTAAATGTTGTCTTTATTATCTATCAGGGAGCTTTACTCTGAGCGTCCTATTACAGCAGCTGTTTTTTTTTTTTTTTTATCCTGCTCTCCTTTTCAAAGATGAAATACTGTGCTTAAACTGGCATCAAACCAAAGCAATTTCACAAGAAAAAAAAAAAATCTTGAACCTAAACCCAGAAGTATAGCATTGAATCAAGTGCTTCACCACTCCGTCTACTGTGTGGCATCCTTCTCCTGTAACTTTTTTTTTCTGGTGGCATAGCAACTTGAGGTGCCCAGAGGTTACTCAGCAGGGTGCTTCATCAAAATGCTGAAAGTGAATAGCTGAGCTGCACAGTGGGATTATCTTGGATTTTATTGCTTTTGGCAGTCATTGTATGGTGCTTCTGTTAAAGAAGGGCATGTGATACCTCTTCAAAATCAATTTGATTGGTCGTCTCTTCACACAGTGCCTGTATTCGGTGTTTAAACTGGAGATTTTTCGCTAAAGACATACTTCTATTTTTTTTCCTTTTTAATTGTTTCAAATCTCACTTGGATGTTTTTTGTGTTCTACGATACCAACTTGTTCAACATGTGGGGAGGACCTACAGCCCAATGCTGCCTTGTAAAACTGTATGAATTACCTGCTCCACAGTGAAGTTTTGTTTTATGCTTGTCTCATTAACAAAATCCTACATAGTCCCTGGTTGTTACTCTCACTGTGTGTGGGTTTGTAGCTGTTAGACACAGGAAACAGTTCTCCCTTTTTTTTTGGGGGGGCGGAGTTGGTGAGAGAGGTGACGAGAAAGAGAAATGATCTGGGTCAGTTGGCCCTGGAGAGAGAACTGTTTTTTTTTTCCCCCCCCCCTTCTCTCTGCCTCACCATTTAGATGCTGACTGGGAAGATCCACTGGGAACTTCTTGACTTGCCAGCAATTAAGGCCCTTAAGTGGTCAATTAAAGTCCACTTTAGGGCCTCATCTTAAACCTCTCCCATTTCTTGCTTTCCCAGCAGGTGAGAAATGTGGCTTGTTTCCCAACTGGGTAACCAAACCTGTGGATATGCTGTGGTGTGATATGGTCCTCACTTTTTTTTTTTTTTCTGTTCCAGTCTGGAGGAAATTAGAGGCATAGATAGAGGACAGTGGGGTAGTTTTGGAACAGTACACTCCTGTAATTGTCCCCTTAACATCATCTCTTCTAGGTTTATTATTTCATACAGTTCAGAAAGACTGTGTCTGTAAGACAGCTAGATAATGTTACAACATGAGGCATTCTAATACAAAGGTCCTCACTTTGTTGTGCCTTTTAGTAGTCATGGAACAATAGTCAGTGCAGTGTGTAGTCTCTCCACGCAGCCATGTTAGTGTTACAGTGATGTTCTGTAGCTATAACATCTATAAGCATAGAACCCAGACTTTGTTTTTATCTGAGCTGTCATAACAAACAATGTAAATAGCTAGTGTTGTCGCTTAATTTCAATATCTGTCTCAAAAACAACAGTCTTTTTCATATGTTAGTGGGCTAACATATAGCCAGCACTCAAATCATACTATACCAGCAATGACATTTGACCCAGAATACACATCACTCCTTGCAATCTTCACCCTGTGAGAAAGATGCTTTCACCATTGGATCCCCTGGAGTGTAGGCCTTGACTGATGATCTTATGGATTCAGATGTTGCCAGCCTGTGCTTCTGGTGAGCTAGGACACCACTGTTCTAGCCTGCAGTTTACCAAGAATATTGCTGGGCAGCCGATTTTTAGCTCACAACTTGGACAGTTTCCTTGGCATTTGGAATGGTAATCTAGTTGAAGCCTGACATGCCAGCCCTGTTTAGTCTGGAAAAGATACTACTGCAACCAAAGATTTCTTCATGGCAAAATAATGTAGGAGGAAAGAGCGCTGGATTCTATGGTAAAAGTCTGCTGATGCTGTGTACTCATGAGCAACAATGCAGTTCCCAACATTTCCAGCTCGGAGACAAGATTTTTTTGTAATATGGTTTATGCACAACTTGTCTATGTTTGCCATACTCCTTCATTGGGCCAGGTTTTCCCTGATAGGACCTTTAAAACATTGAAGCAAAATGGGGAGAGCTCAAGTGTTCAGTTTATTTTTCACAGTACATGCATTGCAGGTTCCCAACTATGAAATGGAGGTGCTAAATTAGATAGAACATAAAACAGTACGGCACAGTGCAGGCCCTTCGGCCCACGATGTTGTGCCGACTATTATCCTACTAAGATCGATCTACCCTGCATACCCTACATTTTACTATCATCCATGTGCCTATCTGAGAGTTGCTTAAAAGTCTCTAAAGTATCTGATTCCACTATCACTGCTGACAGCGCATTCTACACACCTACCACTGTCTGTGTGAAGAACCTGCCTCTGACATCTCCCCTATACCTTTCCTCCAATCACTTTAAAATTATGCCCCCTCGTAATAGTCACTTCCGCCCTGGGAAAAAGTCTCTGACTATTCACTCTATCTATGCCTCTTATCATCTTGTACACCTATCCTTCTTTGCTCCAGTGAAAAGAGCCCTAGCTTCCTCACCCTTTCCTCATAAGATCTGTCCTCCAGTCCAGGCAGCACCCTGGTAAATCTCCTCTGCACCCTCTCTAAAGCTTCCACATCTTTCCTATAATGAGGTGACCGGAACTGAACACAACAGTAGTATAATAATTAACTGGGTGTTGCTCTTGGGAACTCTTTTTCCACCATTTTAATCTTGCTAATGCAAGTTGAAGGTGTAAGGAAGAAGACCACTTCTTACTATAGAGAAGTCCCAATCATAATAAAATCAGTTAGACTTTTGAGTAGCTGATTTTGTGTAACATGATAAAGGGTGGTGATAATTCTACCTCTGAATACTTTAAGGTTCACCATGAACAGACTTCAGTCCTAACTCGAATTTGGGGTCAATGACTGATAGAGTAGAGGGTTAAAGGGACCATTGGGGAGACTGAGAACAAGAAACCACAGATAATTATCCTAATGCGTTAATGAAATAAAATGTTTGCTACTTCCAGAATGCAGACCACGGTGCCTCTTTGGAGCAGAAGGTGCTTTTGGGCTCTGGAGTGGTAGGGTGCTGAGCAGGGGGGAAGCATGATGTGATAGATATGTGGAATTTAACTAGAGCAATGAATAGCTATCTTTGTGAGAGTCCACATGGTGTGTAGCCCACCTAGTGCCAGGCTAAGGGACACCTGCGTTGGGTTTAAAAACATCTTAGGCAATGCAAAGATCCAATCATTACAGTCCTTCCTAAGATCAACATAGGAAAACGAATGCAAGAGGTGCTTTTTGGGGCCCACCGAGAATTAAGAGTTAAATTAAAGGACACAAATGCAAGGATAGTAATCTCTTGATTATTTACCTGTGCAATACAAATTGCAGTCGGAAACAGATTGGGTAGGTGAGCACATAGCTGAGAGTGTGGTGTGGGGAAGAAGGGTTCTATTTCATGGGATACCAGTGCAAGATCTGAACTGGAAGGGACTTTTCTCTTGGGACAGGCTTGGCTGAAGGAGCCTGGGATCTGGCTCCTAGTGGAATGGTGAATAGGATTTTTAAACTACAAGCTGTGGAAGAATGCAGTTTGAAAGATTAAACAGGAAGCAAAGGGAAAGTGAGTAAAGTGATCGTTGGAAATTGTGCTTTTGGGTTAGAGATAAAGGGAATCTTAGGACTGTAAGCTTATGAAAGCAGAGAAAGAAAGGGGTAAAAATTGTTTCAGATAGTAGGAACTGCAGATGCTGGAGAATCTGAGAAAACTAGGTGTAGAGCTGGATGAACACAGCAGGCCAAGCAACATCAGAGGAGCAGGAAGGCTAACATTTTGGGCCTAGACCCTTCCCTTTTTCTGAAGAAGGGTCTAGGCCTGAAACATCAGCCTTCCTGCTCCTCTGCTGCTTGGCCTGCTGTGTTCATCCAGCTCTATACCTTCCTATCAAAGAAAGGGGTAACATGTGAATAAAAGTATAGAACATCAGGATGGAATTGAGTGTGAGAACAAGTATGGGTTCTTTTTTACAAAAGCATTGAGTATAAGGAACACATTAAACGAAATACATGTAGAACTGTGTAGACTATATTTTTGCCATGTTGGAGAGACTCTCCAATAGTGGTGAAAATGACACACTAATCCAGAAATGATAAGTTCCACTCCGAAATCCAGCACCTCCCATTCTCGGGTAGTGGGGGTGGGGTGTGGTGAGGAGGAATGGGATTAGCTTGGGATTTGGACCAACTGAGCTCCATGAAGGCAGCCAGCCATTTAATTAACAGCTGCTTCCACTTCTGAGATTTTTGCCAGGCCAGAAGCAAGAAACGTGAAATGTGAAGAGTTCGGGTATTTGTGGTGCAGTGGTAATGTCTCCAAGCCTGAACCGGGAGACATGGGTTCACACCACCTGGAACGGATAGGACTTGTAGTGACATCACTGAACAGGTCGTTTTGTATTTTTCTTACAAAAAAAAATGGACTTGGAAACAGCAGACTGAATTATGTGCATTTCTTTTAATAACCAGGTTACCCCTTTGGATAGATAATAAATTTTCCCAGAACACTGGCCTTGAGTGTGGGATGGGTGGAGGAGGGGTGCTGTTTCTTAATCTTTTTTTATATGTCAAATTTGGACACCTGGTAACAGGTTCCCCACACCCATGTAAAGCCTTCCATCTCCAATTCTGACAGCTCACTCAGTTCTTCTGGACTCAGCTGGTTTGAGTGCTAATGGAACCCAGCATGACCCCTCCTGATGGAAAGTTTCTTTTTCAGGTTTTGTGGAACTGGTCATTCTCCCGACTCTGGGTCAGTTGCACATAGGTGAACCTCCTTTTGCCATTACAGAAATAGAGCTGTCGGGATTGGGAACTCCTAAGGAGACGTATTTGTATTAGATTCAGTATTAAGTGACAAGCCAGAGTTGGTTAACACCCTAACAGTGTGTGAATATTTATCAGATTGTGCTCACATGATCATGGTGAACATAGAGCTTTATTCTCTGGAATTTAAAAGGTTACGATGCAACTTGGTTAAAGCTTTCCAGATATTAAAGGCAATGGCTAAAGTAGATTGTAAGACCGTTGGGGAAAGCATGGTGGCTCAGTGATTAGCACTACTGCCTCACAGCACCAGGGACCAAGGATTCCACCCTTTTGGGTGACTGTGGAGTTTGCACATTCTCCCCATGCCTGCATGGATTTCTTCCGCAGGCTCCGGCTTTCTCCCACAGTCCAAAGATGTGCTAGCTGGCTGTGCTAAATTGCCTATAGTAGCCAGGGATGTGCAAGCTAGGTGGATTAGCCATGGCGAATGCAGGGTTATAGGGATAGGGTCGGGGGGGTGGGGTCTGGATGGGTTAGTGTGAACTCACTGGGCCGAATGGCCTGATCCCACACTGTGTAGGGATTCTATTTCTGCCATTTGGGGAGTTAGAACTGGAGAGGGTTGAATTAAGGGCATCAAAATATGCCCTGTGTGCTCAACGTGACCAATTTTTCTTGTTCAGACAAATTAATAATAGATTCATCCTGTATTTCTAACGGCTTTATCCTCTGGCAATTAAATTAACAACCTGAAAACACAGCTATTTTCAGTGTGCCACCTGAATTGTGCTACAGCTATTTAGTTGGTAACTTTCATCTGACACCTACACTGGAAAATTTTAAGCCACATCTATTTGCAGCTTAAAATAACTGACATGGAGTTGACAATTTCTGAAAAGAAGCACTGCTGTTTGATTGTAGTGTACTTTTTCAAAGTCTACAGAAGTATTGTAATTTGGTCTGGGAAAAGTACATGATTTATTGGTTTTTTTTTTTTTTTTTTACTATGTGAAATATGCCTTAATCATGAAGAAGTTGTGTTACATCAAATGCCAGTCTTCAATTTCATCAGCCAGTTCCACATTATTAAACCTTGTGAAATGCATGCTGATGATTCCAAGATGGCTACAGGAGCAATTTATGACCTCAATCTTGTCAAACCTTTAGGAAGTTTCTGAAGTAGGTTTCAAAGGGACATACCTAAAACTTTCACACCCGCTAATATCAAAGATTACTTCAAGAACAATGAGAAACCTTTTCTGATATTAGCTCGATGCTGGTCGGACACGGCAAATGAAACTGTACTGATACTTCTGTTGTAAAGGAATGTGAATCTGCTTTAAGAAACAAAAAGGTTTCAGCCAAAGTGGGAGGGAGAAACACACAGGCTGTTGGGATTATTACAAACATTTGAGATCAAACTTTGCAGTTTGCAGTCATAGGATGGTAGCCACCTTGACTGCCAAAGCAGGGCTAGCTGCTGCGTTAAATAACCTCATTCAACCAAAAAAAAATTGAAATTTATGTCGTTTTGGTTGAGAGTCAGTTGTGAGTGGTTTTTTTATTTTTGCGGGGCTTATCACTGCAAGATCAAACAGGATTTCTTGCTGTTTCTTAGCGACCTCCTCCTCCTGAACACCAGTCAACTTTTTTGTCTATGAGCCTAGTAAAATAAGGATTTTATTCAGAAGCATAGGAGCAGTAAAGACTACGTGACCTGACCTCCATTACTACATCATAAGGAAAGGATTATTCTTTTCAGAGACACAATTATCTTCCCTGCTGCGATTTGAGGAAACTAAAGATCCTTCACTGGAGATTAACGTTCAACATTGATACCATTGTTCTGACCTTGATATCAGAGGATGTTCTTGGCGAAAGACATCCAAGAAATTAATGAGGCTCTGTACACATATGACTTACATCAATTTAATCTAATTTCTCCCTTGTCCCTTCTCCAAAAGTCGCTCTGTTCCATCAATGCCCTTTCAACCTCAAAGAAGCCTTGCAGGTTCTCAGTTTCATCGATGGAGAAGCGATTTGTATAACAACGACTTCAGGGTACTTATATTTTCCAAATCAGCCCTTCAATTGTGTAACATTTGGTGGCGATAGTAAAATTAAATTATCATCATGATCCTTTTGTGAATGGAAGAGAAAATAAAGACTGCAAATAGATCTGGGATGTTCTTTCAAAAAAGAAACAGAGCAACCACTGTGTTATTGAGTCAAAGGGGCAACCACAATTCCGTCCTCTACGCCATGAAACTAATAAATTCGTGGATGAAATATAAAACTCAATTCTCTGTATATATCATCAACACTGACTTGTTTATTAATTGTCTCGGGAACAATTTAACTTGTAAAAAGTTTTACCAAGAGCTTACCTTCTATTTGATGATATTAGCTAATGTTTCAGGAGGAAGAAGTGGATTAAAAATGCTTTTAAAAAAAGTCTTTTTGCTAAAGGTATAATTATCAAAACAAAAATGCTTCATTTTTAGAAAGCTGATTCCCAAGTTTAATATCATTTTCTGTACCTGCTTGTGATATTGTCAAGAGCTATAACTGCAAATTCTGCTGTGAATTCAACAGAAAATAATGAATATACGTTTTAATTTAAAATGGATCAATTAACTAGATCAGAAACGAAGGGAGGCTGTCTATTTGTTGTGTCCAATTGTTTTCTGCATTAACATGCAATTTTCTCTTCAGGACTAAATGCATAAGCAGGGCATGAAATGTAGCACTTAAACAGCCACACTTCAGTCATCTGAAGAACTAGAAATGGCTCATAATATAAAGGATGAACAGTCGGTCCTCCATAACTTCCCACCACCCCACCCCCCCCCTCACCTTTATCCCCCTCCACCTGAACCTCAATGAATACCGCTCACGCCTGGACATCAAACAGTTTTTCCACCTCCTCTGCACTTATTTCTTTAATTGCGAGTCTAACCCACCCTCTACTGACCTCTTCTCCCATCTCCAACACACTTCTTCCTCGCCACAACCCCAAGGTCTCCTACCCTCCTTTTGACCTCTTTCTTTATTTCCATCTGATGTCGTGACATCAATCACCTCACGTTCTTCCCCCACAGAACGTGCAGCCGTCCACTCCAACCTTAACCTCCCTATAAAATCCGCGGACAAAGGTATGGCGCACTGACTTCTACATCGCCGAGGCCAGGCGTCAACTCTCTGACACTTACTCCTACCACCCCCCCCGGATCATGACCCCACCCCCATCCAAACATCTCCCAAACCATCCATAACCTCATCACCTCAGGTGACCTCCTATCCACAGCCTCCAACCACCTCATTCCCCAACCCCGCACCACCCGCTTCTATCTCCTTCCCAAAATCCATAAACCCGACTGCCCTAGTTGACCCATTGTCTCTGCCTGCTCCTGCCCCACCAAACTTATCTCCACTTCATCATCTTCCCCTTGGTCCAGGAACTTCCCCGCCTACGTCTGTGACACCACCCACGCCCTCCACCTCCTCCAAAACTTTCAATTCCATGGCCCTCAACACCTCATCTTCACCATGGACGTGTAGTCCCTATATACTTGCATTCCGCATGTAGATGGCCTAAAAGCCCTCCGCTTCTTCCTCTCCCACAGGCCCGAACAGTCCAAACACCCTTATCTGCCTAACTGAACTCGTCCTTACCCTTAACAGCTTCACCTTCAACTCCTCCCACTTCCTACAGACAAAAGGGGTGGCTATGGGAATCCACATGGGCCCAAGCTATGCTCACCTCTTTGTAGGTTATGTGGAACAATCCTTCTTCTGTAGCTACACTCGCCCCCATCCCCCACCTCTTCCTCTATTATATCGATGACTGACTGGATCGGCACCACCTCATGCTCCCAGGAGGAGCTCGAACAGTTCATCAACTTTACTAACACTTTCCACCCCAACCTTAAGTTCACCTGGACCATCTCTGATACCTCTCTCTCCTTCCTGGATCTCTGTCTCCATCTCTGGTAACCACCTGGAAACCAATATCTATTTCAAGCCCACCGCCTCCCACAGCTACCTAGAATACACCTCGTATGACTCACATTCCTGCAAGAATGCCATCCCCCTATTCCCAATTCCTTTGCCTTTGCCTTCGCTGCATCTGCTCCCAAGATGAAGCATTCCACTCCTGGACATCCCAGATATCCTCATTTTCGAGGACAGCAATTTCCCCTCCACAGTGGTCAAAACGCCCTGGACCACGGCTCTCGTATTTCCTGGACTTGAGCCCGCACACCCCCTCCCTGTAATAACAGCAAAGACAGAATCCCCCTTGTCCCCCACAACCTCTGGATTCAATGCATCATTCTCTGACACTTCTGCTACCTGCAACCTGAACCCACTATCGAGGATATATTTCCCTCCCCACCCTTATCTACCTTCCCGACCACGCGCGGACCACTCTCTCCGTGACTCCCTTGTCTGCGCCACACTCCCCACTAGCCCTGCCAACCCCTGGCACCTTTTCCTGCAACCACAGGAGGTGCTACACCTGTCCCTACATCTCCACCCTCCCCTCCATCCCAGGCCCCAAGAAAATCTTCCACATTACCGGATGTGCAGGTGAACATCTGTTTAATGTGGTCTATTGTATCTGCTGTTCCCGATGTGGCCTCCTCTACATTGGGGAAACCAAGTGGAGGCTTGGAGACTGCTTTGTGGAGTACCTACGCTCAGTTCATGACAAATGACAACACCTCCCAGTCGCGAACCACTTCAACTACCCCACCTACTCCTTGGACGACATGTCCATCCTGTGCCGCCTCCAATGTCACAACGATGCCACCCAAAGGCTGGAGGAACAGCACCTCATATTTCGCCTGGGAACCCTGCAGCCCAATGGTCTCAATGTGGACATTACAAGCTTCAAAATCTCCCCACCCCGACCCGATCCCAAGACCAGCCCCCCCCCCAGGTCTCCGTCTCCTTGACTTGTCCGTCTTCTCTCCCACCTACCCGCCCCTCCCTCCTCACTGACCAACCCTCCCATCCCAACTCCTCACCTGTACTGGCTCCATCCCTGCCTCCTTGACCTGTCCGTCTTCTCTCCACCCATCTGCTCCTCTACCCACCTTCTATCAGTCCCTCCCCCTCTCTCTTTATTTCAGAGTCTCCTTCCCCTCCCCCGTTTTCTGAAGAAGGGTTCAGACCCGAAAAATCAGCCTTCCTGCTCCTCTGATGCTGCTTGGCCTGCTGTGTTCATCCAGCTCCACACCTTGTTATCTCAGACTCCAGAATCGGCAGTTCCTACTGTCTCATAGTATAACAGTTGTACACAAGGATTTAGTGACTACAGTGGTTTAGTTAGGTGTCTGGGTGTTGCAGCTGGTGTGTTTGTTTGCATCTAGACAGCTTTAACAGCTTGCAGGTTTCATGGAAAATGGTACGAAGAGATAGGTGGGCTTACAAATAAGTTCTTGCAACAATTGTTTGTATCAGTGATAGTTTCTTTTATCCAAACTTTGGCATTGCCCTTCAATAAAGCTAGGAGCTACCTTACACAAACATCATTATAAAGGTACACGTTTCATGGTCAGCAATTACATCAGCAAGATGAAAGGTACTGCAGATGCTGGAGAATCCGAGATAACAAGGCGTGGGGCTGGATGAACACAGCAGGTCAAGCAGCATCATAGGAGCAGGAAAACTTGACGTTTTGGGCCTAGACCCTTCATCAGAAATGGGGAAGGGAGAGAGGGGGAGGCGGATAGAGGAGAGGATAGGTGGAGAGGAGGCAGACAAGTCGAAGAGGCGGGGATGGAGCCCGTAAAGGTGAGTGTAGGTGGGGGTTAGGGAGGGGATAGGTCAGTCCAGGGAGGACGGACAGGTCAAGGGGG
>JAHRHZ010000021.1:42476220-42491236 GCA_024137785.1 Ginglymostoma cirratum
GAAATGGTTCGCGACTGGGAGGTGCAGTTGTTTGTTGCGAACTGAGCACAGGTGTTCTGCAAAGCGGTCCTCCTGCAATGCCACAGTGATGCCACCTGAAGGCTGCAGGAACAGCAAATCATATTCAGCCTGGGAACCCTGCAGCCCAATGGTATCAGTGTGGATTTCACAAGCTTCAAAATCTCCCCTCCCCCAACTGCATCCCAAAACCAGCCCAGCTCATCTCCACCTCCCTAACCTGTTTTTCCTCTCACCTATCCCCACCCCCATCTCCTATCTCCTAACATCATCCCGCCCCCTTGACCTGTCCGTCCTCCCTGGACTGACCTATCCCCTCCCTATGCCCCCACCTACACTCCCCTTTACTAGCTCCATCCCCGCCTCTTCGACCTTGTCTGCCTCCTCTCCACCTATCCTCTCCTCTATCCATCCTCTATCCGCCTCCCTCTCTCCCTATTTATTTCAGAACCCTCTTCCCCCTCCCCCATTTCTGATGAAGGGTCTAGGCCCAAAACGTCAAGTTTTCCTGCTCCTGTGATGCTGCTTGGCCTGCTGTGTTCATCCATTCCCATGCTTGTTACATCAGCACGATAGTGTTCTTTCTGATGCAAGGTTCTCCTTTTCCAGTGCCAATTGAATCTTGCAATGTACAATGGCAATTAATAGCTTCCAGGTTTCTTCGAATGATGTTCTGAAAAATGACAGCCTTGACCGAGTTTGGAATATCTGTTGGTCTTTAGGTGTACATTCTCGACACACTGCTTTATTCTAAATGCAAATTTCCCTGGCTTTGCAACCATCTGCTTCATAGTGTCAAATTCAATTCTGACAGTGTTGAATGCTTTTCTTGCTGCCTCTGCCATCAGTAAAGGAGTTCGTTTTTTTTTTTTGGTTTTTCAACCAAAATGGACTATTCTCATTGGGCTAGTTTTGAGTACAAATGGTTTGCATTAAACTTGTATGCTGTTCCCTATTTCTTCTCAGCGGTACTTACCAGCATCAACTTGAAGGTAGTAGAGTAATGCATTTTCACCTAGCCATTAGATTTCATGTTTGAGGTGCATCACACCACAAAAACCAGGATTAATCCACCACAACCAAATACTGCTTGGGTAAACACTATCCCATCAGTCTGCTTGTAATTATTAAAGTGACACTTACTCACCACTGGCCGACTCACTGATGCTCAGCTTGGGATCTTCCAGAACCATTTAACTCCAGACTCCAGGACAGCTTTCATTTAAACATGAATTCCAAAGGTTAGGTGAGATTGAAATCAAGGCATTATTCAATCAAGATTGACACCAAGAAGAGCTAGTAAGACCGATTGTTGAAGAGGAAACTCTCAGTGGCTGGATCCATGGCTAGCACAAAAGGAAAAGATAAGGGATAGAGAGGGTATACTCTGGGAAATGAACAGGCTCAACTACCATGAGTTGCTTCATCAATGACCTTCTCTCCAACATATCCATAATTAATGAAATAATCAATGTCCCCAATGTATAAGACCTGGACATTATCTAGTTTTGGGCTTGCCAATCAGGATGATTGGCAAGTAACACTTTATGTTATGGAAGTGCCAGTTAATGACTATTTCCATCCTGGAAGAGACTAACTACTCACTTTGATGGTAATGGCTTTGATTGTCAGTGAATCCCCACTATTAACATCCTGGGAATCAGCATTAACGTTACACTTGACCTAACCAGACACATAAACGCTATGGCTACTAGAGGAGGGGAGAGGCTGGAATTTGGCATTTAGTGAGCCATCTTCTGAACTGTGTTGGAATACTCCCCACTTGCCTGGATGAGTGCACTCCAACAATGCTCAAGAAGTTTGTCACTATCCAGGACAAAGCAGCCCCTTTGTTTGGTACCCCATTTAACACCTTCAATGTCCACTCTCTCCATTACGGATGCATGCTGGTAGTAGTGTGCACCATTTACAGCATGTATTACAGCAAATCACCAACGTTCCTTAGGCTGCATTTTCCAAGCACACAACCTCTACCGCCCTGAAGGACAGAGGCAGCAGATACATGGCTACACCACGGCCTTCAAGTTCCCCTCCAAGGCATAAACCATCCTAACTTTGGAAATACATCACTGTTCCTTCAGAGTTATGTGGTCAAAATCCTGGAATTCCCTCCCTAGTAGCATTGTGGGTATACCTACATGACATGGACTGCAACATTTCAAGAAGGCAGCTAACCACCACTTTTCTGGGGCAATTAAGAATGTGAAAAAATGCTGGTCTTGCCAGTGACACCCACATTCTCTCAATGAGAAAAACAAAATTTCCTGCTCCTATGATGCTGCTTGACCTGCTGTGTTCATCCAGCCCCATGCTTGTTATCTCGGATTCTCCAGCATCTGCAGTACCTTTTTATCTCTGATAAAGTATATGTTGCCTAGTTTCTCCTTAAACAAGTTGGACAGCTCCAACTAGAATGTTATGAATGAACTTGGCCAGGTGTCCCACAACACCAAAGCGGTCAAATCCATATGAACACAAGCTGGTACCAATGCAAAACAGTCCCAAATTTACGACGAACAAAGCTACAATAACCTTTAATATTAAACATACTATCTCTAATCTTATTTGGCTCTTTAAGGTTACCATACTTCAGTAGATTTATGCAGTTTCTCTCTCTCTGTCTCTCTGTCTCTCCGTCTCTGTCTCTCTCTTTCTCACTCTGTCTCTGTGTGTCTGTCTCTGTGTGTCTGTCTCTGTCTCTGTCTCAGTCTCTCTGGATGGACAGCAGGTCTCTTCTGAAGACTTCCGATAATTCAAGAGAGAGGTCCAAGAGTTTCCAAGAGAGAAGTTTGCAGGTGAACCCTGTGTTTTACACCTTTTTGATGGTTTGCTGGAACTTTCCATAGTTCTGGCCAATCAATGAAATACACTTAATAGTTTGAAACAGAGTCGATCATTTAGATGGCTTGTGTAGCAGGACCTGGTGCCTTTTCCTCTTTTTTTTTGTGGATAAGTTGTTGGGGCCATGTCTGTCCAAGACAACTGTTGCCTTTATATTATACTAATGTCATTAGCATCTGGCTGCTGTGGTTTGTACTGTGTCTGATGTGTGGATTTTATGATTTCAGAGTTTTACTTGGCCAAGGTACCCAGCATCCCTTGCTGTTTGGCCAAATGAGCAATATGCTTTAGCAGCCAGGAGGCTGCTACATATAGGAACAGAATTAGGCCAGTCTGCGCATCGTATCTGTTCCATCATTTGATCATGGCTGATATGTTTCTCAACCCAATTCCCCTGCCATCTCTCCATAACCTCTGATCCCCTTACTAATCAAGAATTATTTATTTCTGTCTTAAATACACTCAATAACTTAGCCGTCTCAGCATCCTGTGACAATGAGTTCCACAGATTCAGCATCTTCTGGTTGAAGAGATTCCTCCTCATCCCAGTTCTAAAGGGCTGTCGCTTCACTCTAAGGCTGTGCTCTTGGGATATAGTCTCTCTTCGTAGTGAAAACTTTTACCACTCTATCCAGGCATCTCTGT
Source organism: Ginglymostoma cirratum (assembly GCA_024137785.1). Classification (NCBI taxonomy): domain Eukaryota; kingdom Metazoa; phylum Chordata; class Chondrichthyes; order Orectolobiformes; family Ginglymostomatidae; genus Ginglymostoma; species Ginglymostoma cirratum. The sequence goes on from JAHRHZ010000021.1 coordinate 42,479,746, forward strand.
ATTCTGTAAGCTTCAATGAGATGCTGCCTCATCATTCTAAACTCCATCGAGTACAGAACCAGAGTCCTCAACCACTGTTCGTATGACAAGCCCTTCCACAATAGCCAAGAAACCCATCACCTCTAAGTACAGAGCAGCATGTTTGGGCAACAGGTTGACCTAATGAACCACTCTCCCTTGCTTGACATGGCTGCATTATGTACAGTTCACAAGATGCACTGCAAAAAGTCATTCGATTATGATCTTTTCCATCTAGATGTACAAGGACAACATGAAATTATAATCACCTTTAAATTCCACACCATCCTCATTTGAACATGTATAACCATTTCTTCATTGCCGCTAGGGGAAAAACTCAGGATCTTCTTCCCTAACAGCATTGCAGGAAAAAAACCTTTGGCTTAAGCAGTTGAAGAAAGTGACTTACTGCTTCTCAAGGGCAACTAATGATAAACAATTAATAGTGATCTAGCCAGCATTGGTCGCATGCTGACAATGAATTAGTGAAACACATTTCTGAAATCTTCAGTGAATTTAGTTTCTAGGCTATAGCTCTTCATGTTTTCACATCAAAATGCAGTAAAAAACCTCACTGAATTCCTTTGATCATAACTCTAAGAAAGGATTTGGAGTTTTCTGCTTGTGAGATATGTGAATTTGAGTTGAGCTTTTATGAACAACTTTTTGTGTAAAATATACCCTTACTTAAGAACCCTCTCAATTTCCCTTTGAAAAATGCTGGCCATTATTAAGAAAGGCTTATGTTTGTTGTAAATTTCTACCTACCACTGAATCCAAAATTAGACTTCACTTTCAAGAGGAAATGGCTGATCCTTCGCTTTCTTCGCAATGTATTGCAATTAGTGTCTTCAGTTCAAATGTATCATAATTAAACCCACCTCCTCTTCCTCCCCCATTACCAAGTGACACTAATGCAAGAAAGAAAATTGTTGAATCTGTGTTGAATTTTATCTGTTGTCATGGAGAAGTTTTTGTTGCTACGTGATGTCATGCACGTTGCTCGAAATGATAAACAGTGATTCATCTAATGTGGAATTTGACTTTAAAATCATCAGGAAAGGTTCAGAAATGTCAGAATGTTCTGCAATCCGTGCAGTCTGACGCACATTCAGGTAATGGTATTCATTTGAAGGAGTTGGTGCTGAAAGTAAAAATGTTATCTGGAAGCCAGTTAAACGCTTGTTTCTATATATCAGCTTAGAAATTGAAAATGTCATGTTAGTAGTTAACTTACTTGCACTCAAACATAAGAACTGGGAGCTGGAGTAGGCCAATCGGCCCCTTGAGCTTCCTCCCCCATTTGAAAAGATGGTGGTTAGTCTGATTGTGGGCTCAATGCCTCTTTCCTGCCTCTTCCAATACCCTTTGACTAATTTGTTAATGAGAAATCTATTCAATTCAGCCTTTAAAATGGTTCAGCAACTGTTTACAGCATTCTGGGAAATAGAATTCTGCATGCCAATGACCCTCTTAGAGAAAACATTTCTCCTCATCTTAGTCTTAAATGGGAAATACCTTCATTTTAAACTCTCTCCCCTTCTTTTCAGTCTCTCCAATGAAGATAAACACCCTTTCTGCACATACCCTGTCATGCTGCTCCCTCAGAGTCTTGTAGATTCCAATAAAATTGCCTCTCACTCTTCTTAACTCCGAAGGGTACAAACCCGATCTGTCCAATCTTATCTGCACAATAACTCTTTTATCACCAGATCAGTTGAGTGCACCTTTTCTGTATTGCCAAAAATGCAATTATGTACTTTTTTAAAATAAGATCAAAACTGTGAACAGTGCCCTAGATGTAACATCAGCAAAGCCTTGTACAACTGTAATAAAGCTATTATAGTTTTGCGTTTCATTTCCCTTGTGATAAACAACAGTATTCCATTTGCCCCCATAATTACATGTTTTAGCTTGGCTTTAAGTGATCGATATACCAGGGCACCCAGATTCCTCTGTACTGAAGTGTTCCCTGCAATCTTATTTTTTCTGTCAAGGGGGACAAGATCATATTTTCCTATGGTGTTCATCTGTCAAATTTTACCCTCTCGTTTAACCAACTTGTATCCCTCAAGTCTTCTTCACAACTTAATCTCCTCCTCCTCATCTTCAACATTTTTAGCAACTATGCAGGCAGTCTTTCAACCATGTAAAATGTAAATAATTTAGACTCCAGCACTGATCCCTTTGGCACTTCACTTGTTACATCTCTCCAACTATAAATGGCTCATTTATGCCTAGTCTTTGCCTCCTATTAACTAATCAATACTCTATCCACGCTAATCTGTTATCCCTACGCCATCATCTCTGACTTTTGTGTACTAACCTTTCCGGCAGTTACCTTTTGGAAATCCAAGTACTCTACACCTACAAGTTCCCTATTATTCACATTGCTTGTTATTTCCTCAAAGGGCTTTAATAAGTTTGTGATTTCTCTTTCGTAAAACTATATTGACACTGCCTGATTGCCAGGCATCTAGGAAATTTTATGCAATAAACCACCTGAATGACGGGGAAAGTGCTAATGACAGATGATAAGCTAACTGGCTTTCTGCTTCCTGTCTCTCCTCTTTCTTGAATCAGGGAGTCATTTTCAATATTTTCAAGTCTGAAAACCTTCTAGAATCTAGAGAATTTTGGCAAATGAAGACAAAAAGGCAACAATGCAACTATTTTGGGAGCTGCTCCTTTTTCTAGGATGAAGTCTATCAAGGTCTAATGACTTGTCAGTCTAGTTTTAACAATTTTCTCAGCACCCTTTTTTGGGTAATTGTAATTTATGATTATTTCGGGAAGTTATTGTCTTCCACATGGAAGTTAGACACAAAATATCTGTTCAATTCATCTGCCATTTCTTTACTTTCCAATAATTCCCCAGACTCTCTATCGAGGAACAGCACTCAATTTAGTTACTCGTGTTCTTTTTAAATACATGTAGAAACTCTTACTATCTGTTGTTATGCTTCAAGCTAGTTTTCTCTCATACTATAATTTCTCCCCACCACTTATTGTTATTTTGCTCATGATTTGATGTGTTTAGTACTCTGTGCAGTCTTCTGGCCTGCTACTAATCTTTGCAGGAGTCTACACTTTTTCTCTCAATTTGATGCCATCTTTAACCTGCTTAGTTAGCCGTGGATAGTGTGTCCATCTCTTAGAGTCCTTTATTCTCACTGGAATATAACTTTGCTGGGTGCTCTGCAGCAGCTTCTTAAGTGCCTGTCTTGTGCCTCCTCTGATCTTTAACCAAATTCCTCCAGTTCACTTTGAATGTTTTTGCTGTTTTAACAGAGGCAACAGATGGTTAAAATGATTTCATGCCTTTTTTCAGCATTTTAAGTTTGTCCACACATATTGTTGATTTCAAATGTTTGGTCTCGATCCTCAGATGGATGGTGACGATGCACCCTCAAAGAATGAAGAATTATTCTCTCTCAATGCCTTCTGAGAATTACACTTGTTGCCTGTTTAGCAATGGCACAAATGTGAGCATGTTGCTGCTTATACTGGGCAATTTTTGAAATTGCTGCATTCTTGAAATCAACTTTGATCCAATTAACTGACTTGGACAACCAAATGCACAATTGATCCTGACATTCCCGTGCAGCTCTGAAGGAATGCTGCACCATCAAAGGCTCAGGGCAAAACCTTACAGGGGCCTGATTATGAGTTGCAGTCAGAACTGTGACAGACTCCTATGAGAACTCTACCAAGGCATAATTCAACATTGGGAACAACTCACCATGAGCTTCATGGGGGTGCAGCTGTTAGAAGGGATTATTACTTTTTAACAGCCATATTGACTGCATCACATCTGATTAATATGCAGCTTCCTATCTTACTACCTGCCACAAGCAAACCCGATACTGACAAGTTACAATATGGAAGTCAGAGTGGGTACTTGGTGACTTTCCAACTTTGGTTTACTGCTGGATGTAAGCAGCCTCCATGTTGCTCAGCATCAAATAGTACTCGGGGCATGATCCATGGGCACCAGCTCAGTTTACATTCATCCCTCATCAACGTACATTGACAGCTGATAATTGCCAATCCCTTAGGGTGCTCTTGGTATCCCTCCAATCTACATACAGGACATTTGGGAAGTACAGAGCTGCCATTGCAGGGTGCACCGGCAACCAGCGTTGAAAGGCAGTTACAGGGACATTTTGTGCACACAGGCTCACGGAATGAACCAGGTGCATCTCCGAGTTGCTCACTTGCTCTCTCAGTGCTTACTCGCTTAGCGTCTACCTGCATATTCACAGCATCCCTGCCTTGCCATGTCAGTGAGCACAGTCACACGATCAGGCAGCTTGATTCGCTGGTCAACAGTCCTCAGTCAAGGACATGCACATCTTGCTGTGCACCAATCTCATAGCTGAACCATGGTACCAGTAACTTACATGGAAAACACACTTCTGTCACAGCAAGCAGGCAACGGAGTCTGAAAGTTCTACGGGAGTACTCCTCACAAATGTCCACGGAGGCACCCGTCAGTCAGAGGACCTGGCTCAGTAAGGTAAGGTATGCCTCTGATGCCAGTCCAATGGTAGATCACAGTCAACCATCCAGTCAGTGTGTTCTCACTCTGTGGGTCTATGGTCTTGCAGTCCAGTCAGTGTTGTGCTTCCACAGCCTGGAGATTAGGGCTAATATTGTTGGAGAGATGTACATCTATTGGGCAGGGCCTGGACACATTTTATTCAGGGCTGTCCAGTTAGATTGATTGACCTCATCCCACTCCCTCAATCTGCTGGAACCATCCAGAGAAACTGGGGGAAAAGAGAGTTGGAGGAGCCATTGTTGACAGAAGGGGATTTGTGGGGATGGAGGCTACAGACTGGGGAGAAGGGGGTGACAATTGTGAAGGGGAAAACTGTATTTTTAAGTGTGGTATGTGGTAATATTTATTCCTCAAATACCATCCATGGCTCTGCAGTCCAGTCAGTGTTGTGGTTCCATAGCTGTCAGTTTGGGAGCATTGACTATCTGAACATTTTTCACATTGCTACTGGTGGTACTTAAACGTTGCGAAAAAGTAAGAAAAAGTTGAAACATTCCATCTTGCACTCGTCATGATTGATATACGAGAAACCAAACTTAGAAAACAATGCAACTCCATGCCAACCAAGGTCCAACCTATCATGATAATAGTTAACAGTTAATCAATAGCTTGTCATAGAGTGATTAAGCCACAGGTTAGTTTATTTGAAAAAGTAAAAACACTTTACAAGCTATGAATCAGATATTACAGCTTATTTCTGTGCGCACAATTTGTAAACACATAGCAAATTAATGGGCAGACAGAGTGGTAACATTGCATACAGGCAACACATAGTTCTTAAAGGGAAATGCTCTTGAAACCAAGTATGCCTACAACATTCCCCTCTTTTCCAAAATAAAGTTAAACTATTCACAGTAACAAATGAGACTGTGAGTCCCCATAATGTATAGACAGTTTGCTAATATGTTTAGATCTCATGATGATGATTTTGTCTGGAGATGCCATTAATTTCTACAGTTAGTAGCATCGTGTGTCAGTGCTGTCTGTCGTCTTAACCTTATTTTTTTCATGAATTGGAGTTGCTGCTGCAGATTTTTCATATCCTGACACAATACAACCATGTTTTGTTCCAGATTAGCCTCTGACTGATCTTATTGTTTTGAGTGGATCAAATCTTCTTGGTATTTTACTGTTTTAGGAAGGGTCACTCAACCCAAAATGTTAACTTGGATTTGTGTCCACAGATGTTGCCAGACCTGCTGAACTTTTCAAGCAATTTCTGCTTTTGTTTCATTTTGAAGCTTTGTGTTTTATATCCGAGAACCTCTTAATTCTACCAAAGTTTAACTCTTCTGTTGATCCAGTAAAATTTCTGCTTCATAATCTGCTCTAATAATGATCTAATGTCTTTTTTTTTCTCTTTTTTGTTTCTTTTCTTGAAGCCTGGACACCTTGCTCATGCTGTTTCTGTGGTTGTCTGGTTTCTTCCATATCCTGTTTGAGTTAATTCACTCGGACATCATTGCTGGTAATAATTTCTGTAGGACTATCTCCTTAGTGATTTGCAGATCCTTGCCATACGTACTGTGCCTTTGCTAGCTGTTTATGAAGGTCATTTTCTCCACTATTGCTTTGTGCTCAAGTTGGTATTTCTATAGCTGCTAAAGTTGAGCCGGATCTGTTTTGTGTGTGAGACCAGGTCCTTCCTCCTGGAAATCAGTAAATGTTCATCTGACGTTCATCTGAAAAATTTTCTGATGAAGGGTCTAGGCCCGAAACGTCAAGTTTTCCTGCTCCTATGATGCTGCTTGACCTGCTGTGTTCATCCAGCCCCACACCTTGTTATCTCGGATTCTCCAGCATCTGCAGTACCTTTTATCTCAGTTCATTTTTCTTTCTCTTTCAGCTGTTTGTTCATAGTTGTGAATTAAGTGGAGGTAACCCCTAAAAACTTAACTATCTCCGGGAAAGGTATTCTCAGGTTTGGATTTTTCCCGAGCCAGTAGTTCAGCCTTTTTCCTGCTAAACTTTCATTTTCCCCTCCAGAGAAGAAGGTTGGCATTTTAGCTCCACTAGCTCGGAGGAAAGTGAAGAGTTCTTTCTACTTTTATATTCAGTTCTGTCAATGTTTCTTCAATAGCCTGCTGCAATTTTTGTTATGACTGCGCTGTCTAACTGATTCCCTGGATCATGAATTGTTCAAGATAACTGCTAGTCAGGCAATTTCTACAATGAAGAACATGTGTGACATCCAGGCGGATGATTGGGCTTGTACTTCAATGATAGCGTTAGTAAAACGTACGCTGAAAACTTTCCATTTATTGGTTTTGTCGCGGCTTCTATATTTCTGGGGTAAACTATTTTTGTAAAGAATTCTCAGCGACAGTATATCAGAGGCCCCAATGTCAATGTTAGCTGTTATCTAAGAGTCACCAGTTTCCTGAGGACAGATAGTTTGATTTTTTTTTTTTACCGACAATTTGGACATCTGAAACATTGTGTTCTATGTGATTGACAGAAAGAAACATTTGTTCACCATATTGTCTTGTGTATATTGTCAGATTCATGAAGATAACTCTGGCAGCTTACCAGTTTGCCTTTAATGTAGCCTAAAGACATCCCTGCGTGTGGTCTGTTGGAGTCACTTAATAGATCTTGGTAGCTATTCATTCTTTGCCGTAATGCACTGTCTCTGTCCATGGCCTTTCCTGCCTTGCAAAATTGATTGAAAGCTAGACATTTCCCTGGTGAATGCAGAAGGCCACACCTTCCACATGCCATGCTATGTTTGGACGTTCTAGTGATTGTGTGAAATGGTGAGTTTGAAGTCAGGACCTGTAAGTTTTTCCAAACTGCAAAGATCCCTTCACCACTAATTCCATCCTTCAGAAGCTCTTTGACATGCTAAGTCTTTGGATGGCTACCAAATCTTGCTTCTATGGGGCGTAGGTGCGGTCACCAACTCCACAATTCCGTTGCTAGCTCACTGTCTGAAAAAAAAACCACATCATTTTTCTCAACGTTTGCTCACAAAGTGGTTATGAATTCTGTGTAACCTTTTGTCCAGATGACAAGGCGATGAATATGGAAGCTTAATCTGGCTCATGTATCCAATTCTAGCTCCATCTCATCATGCGTCATTCCTGTAGCAATTCTGTTGATTTCTGCAAAACAATCAGCGTCTCTGTGCCATCTTTTAAAGGCAATTGTGGACCCAGGCAAACACTGTCTGTCAGGACCCTGTACAGGTCCTGATATTTACTCTGGATATGGTAGACAAGAGGGAATTTGCACTCTGGTTTGCAGATGGAGTCTTGAAGTTCCTGAACCTGGTGGTGTAGACATGGGGCATTCCCCTCCCTCAGGGCCAGCAGTGAAGACCATGACACCTGGAAAATACCTCCTCAACAGAGTAAAAAATTTGAGATGGGTGGGGTGCTGCCTAACGTTTAGCTCCTCACCTCTTAGGGGCGGCACGGTGGCTCAGTGGTTAGCACTGCTGCCTCACAGCGCCAGGGACCCGTGTTCGATTCCAGCCTCCGGCGTCTGTTTGTGTGGAGTTTGCACATTCTCCCCGTGTCTGCGTGGGTTTCCTCCAGGTGCTCCGCTTTCCTCCCACAGTCCAAAGATGTGCAGGTTAGGTGGATTGGCCATGCTAAATTGTCCGTAGCGTTCAGGGAGGTGTAGGTTAGGTGGGTTGTTGGGGGTGGGTTGGGTGGGATGCTCTGAGGTTCGGTGTGGACTTGTTGGGCCGAAGGGCTTGTTTCCACACTGTAGGGATTCTTCTTCTTCTTATCTGGAGAGCATCCTAATTCTGACTGCCCTGAGCAGCTGACTGAACATTTTCAAGCCACTGGACCGCTGTCAGAGGCTTTCTTTGACTTGCTGTGAGACCCCTGTGTGAAGGCGACCTCCTTCACCTTGACTGTAGCCTTCCAACAACAACAGCTAGCCTCCTGGCTTTGTGTTTGTGCCAAATGGCATGGCAGTACAGTAGTAAAATGAGCCCGGCATCTCCGAAGGGAGAAGTGCAAAAAGGCAAGGCAAGGATGCTGTGAGCATCCAGATAGGTCAGATAAGTGAGTATTACAGCAAGTGTTACAGGCCAGAGTTGCCGCCTGGTCCGTTCCAAGAGCTGGGAGTGTGTCCCTGTGTGCACAGTGTACTTGCAGCAGCATTCCAATGATAGTTGCTGGTGTAGCCTGAGATGCAGCGTACTGTAAGTGGATCAGAGACGTGGCATAGGAGTTCTTGCATATTGACTGCAGACATCAATGGACATGGGCTGCATGTAGCTGGTATTCACAGAGTATGCCCTGTGTCTTGTATTTATTCAGGAGATCCTTTGGAGCAAGTAGATAGCTGAAGTTGCCAGGTATGTACTTTGACGTCCACATTAAGAATTCTCAACATCTAGCTTGTCTGGCGTGTTTGGTAATATAGGAATTGAATATTTAGTGAGGTGGTTTGTGGCATTAATAAGGCATTTAACAAACAATAATTCCCCTTAATACTTGCCACGGCCTCGCAGATGCATAAAGGAAGTAACAAGCTGCTCCCAATACTAAGATGGACCTTGTTGGACTTCTCGGCCACAAATTTTGCCGAAGCCATATTGCTCAGACCCCGATAAGATTCCACTGCATAGTTCTGCATGCTTTTTAGACATTTTAATTTCTGTTAGGAGGTCTGCTGAGTCCCAATTTAAATAAGGGAATTTTGGGGACATTCTGACAACACAACTTTAACCATCTCCTTTGCTATCAATCTGGCACATACCCTGATTAAACTGGCCTCTCAATGAGGATTTGAATACACAGCAAGTTGTATTTTCAAAATTTTCTCCAATGTTGTAAAAGGCCAAAGACATTGAGGGTTGTCTCATGTACTTTAGCATGATTTAAAACTGTCAACCAAGTATTTCACCTGTAGATTAACTTGCTTGCTGACTGTCCAGGCACAATTGGCCACATCAGTACATCAACGCTATCCACCATGTCATATTGGGAGTCCCTAAAGACAAACTTTTTACAGACAAGTTATAGATACAACACAACCAACCAACACCCTTTTGCTATTTAAGTTGGTGCTCCCATTCTAAGTGTTTTTTATTGAATGGCACTCATGACAAGTGCAAGACAAAAACTTTGTCTTTCTTGAGCAATATTTAAAATCTGTACAACTAAACACTCACTAATATCTCAGTAGTTTGGCCTGTAGACTCCTAAACTTGGTTTGGTATTTCTTTATTGTCAGCACCATTCCAACAGGTACAGCATGTAAAGCTATCAATTTTACTACTTTTGTTTGTAACTGTGCCTACCACAAGCTGTACGATCATTACTAAATCAAGCTGTTTTCATTCAAATTATACAGAGGCAAAATTTTTGATAAAAAGAAAATCTTGGGACTTGGAAAGATCTTTAGGGAATGTGATATGAATAGGGCAGTTGCTGTGTTTACCATATCCAGAGGCATTGATTGGATTAAGACTTCGCTGTGAAATATACTAAAACCACACCCCCGTAATTATCAGATGTGAGATGAATCATACCTGGCCTAAAGACTTGCAGGCTAAGACAACAACACTTCTCAAAGGGGTAATAATCGAGGAGAAAACACAAAATGGAACCTGTCTGACCAGGTACACTGGAGGATTTAAATGACTGTGTTTTGCTCTCCCTTTAACCTACGATTCCTGAAATTCTCCTCTGCCGGGTTTTTCCGCGCAGCATGTCTGAAGGTGTTGCTGCCTGTTTTATACAACTCAACAACTTCTTTATTATTGAAGTTGTGGAGAGTCAGAGGTTCCACAGAACCACAGTTAACAGCTGAGGCAGAGATTCAGTCTGTTTGTGACAGAGTGTGGTCTGTCACTCCTTGGTCACCCACCACCTAGCCACATCCAGATTGTTCAGCTACATTTTAGCAGAATTAAAGCGCAGGGATCATTATGCATAAACAACGTACTGCTACTGTTAAACTAGTTCAAAGATCCTGGAACTCCCTTCATACCAACACTCCTGTGGTTGTATTTACAAGCAAGGACTGCACCAGATCAAGAAAAATGGTTCACCACCATCCTCTCAAGGAGGATGGACAATAATTACTAGATTAGCCAATGATGTTCACAGCCCATGAATGAATAAAGGTTGAACAGGATGGGCAATAGATATTTTCATGCGTTAATTCCCACATTTAGATCTCCATGGTTTTTTTTTGAAACCTGCTTAAATCCAGGCACTCCCTTCCTAACAGCATTGTGGGTATATCGACACCACGTAGACCGCAGCAGTTCAAGAAGGAAGGCTCATCACCACCTTTTCCAGGGCAATAAATGCGAACCATCCGTATCAAATGAACGAATAAAAATGTGCTCTTTTCTGTTGATATGGATGGTTCGCATTTATTTCCCTGCAGAAGGTGGTGGTGAGCCTTCCTTCTTGAACTGCTGCGGTCTACATGATGTGGGTACAGCCGCAATGCTCTTAGGAAGGGAGCGCCTGGATTCCAGCAAGTTTCAAAAGAACCATGAAGTGGCCCTGTCAAAAAAAGGCATGCCACAAACTTCACTCGGTTAAGATATGCAATCATATGATGTATGTGCCCCTTGCCACTAGCTCATGTTCTTTCTAGTGCAGCATTTCACAATGTGCAACATCCTTTTATCACTCTTTGTGCCTTCTCATGGTATTCTCAAATACAAGTGTTTTAAAACTAATGCCTTGCAGTTTCTGTTAATTTTCATAAAGCAAAAACAAGATTTATTATCATGCTTTATTGTAATAACTGGGATTATTATTGATTCGATTGGTATAATGCTCAATAAAATTAATATAGCAAGTGATTGGGCCACACTGATATAACAAGCATGGGGCTGGATGAACACAGCAGGTCAAGCAGCATCATAGGAGCAGGAAAACTTGACGTTTCGGGCCTAAACCCTTCATCAGATGAAGGGTTTAGGCC
>JAHRHZ010000021.1:42491636-42504448 GCA_024137785.1 Ginglymostoma cirratum
GGCCTAAACCCTTCATCAGATGAAGGGTTTAGGCCCGAAACGTCAAGTTTTCCTGCTCCTATGATGCTGCTTGACCTGCTGTGTTCATCCAGCCCCATGCTTGTTATCTCGGATTCTCCAGCATCTGCAGTACCTTTTATCTCGGGCCACACTGATAGATGGTTTGCAGCTTTGATCCATGGACTATCTCCAAAGACCTTGACTGTAAAATCCAGACTGAAACTTTGATGCAGTACAGGAGGAGGGCCACACATTTTCAGGTGTTGCCTTTGAGGTATGGTGTTGAACAGAATCTGACTGTGCAGGCAGATATAAAAGATCCCCACAGTACTGTATTAAAGAATAACAATGGAGTTCTCCCTGGTACTTTGGTCAATATTTATCTCTCATCCAAAATCATGAAAGGAGATGACCTTGCCATCCTCACATTTCTTCTTATTTTAGGGCTTTTCAAGGTGCAAATTGGTTGTCATGTTTCTTACATGACGATAGTATGGCTGGGATTTAATTCACTGGGCTCCCAGAGTAGTGACAGGAAGCTTCAGGGGAAGGGACAGAAATCTCAGCCCCTGATGTTGCTCCTAGCCTAGGCTCCTAGATCCTCACCCCCAAAGCGAACACAGTGGCCCTGCCACTGGCCCAAGCCCCATTGACCACTGGGGCCTGTTGATCCCCTATCCTCGACCTTGTGACGAACTCCCTGTCATTAAGTTGAGACAGCTCACCAGATCACCACAGCAGCAATTAGAAACTTATATGTTGTGCAAAGAGCCTCCATTCAAATTGGGAGCCTTGCCACTGAAGCCTCAGCGGCCAACAGCATGTCATGAAGAACTGCACAGGTGAATAGGTAAGTCTGATTTGTGGGAAAGGGTGGCGAGTACAGGGTGGATGATGCGGACCTTGCAGTCTAGCATCCTTTTCCTGATGGCAGTTAGATGTGTTCAACCTAGTTCTTGCTAGTAGTCGTTAAAGTAACTGAAACACAGTTACTGAGCTGTAATCAACTACTTCCTACTAAGAGATGTATGTTTCCTGCGGAAACTTACTTGTGGTAAACCATCCAGCACAGACTATTTCATTGCCCCTTAGAATGCCAGTACCTTACCTCAACCACAAGCAGCAAGTGGTTGATATTCAGACATCACATCATTATTATAACAGCATGACAATGAGAGCCTTCTCTCTTTTTACCTCTGTTTTGACAGTAACAGGATTGTTCTTTGTTATTTTCTTCTTGTTTGGTTACCGAGGGGAAGAGAAGGGGTAATTATGAGGAAGTGATATGGATGCTGGAGCTGAGATCATTTATTTTGCACCAGTGTTTTACTCTTTATCACCATCCAGTATTACCCACTGTAAGTATTGTAAGTTTACTGTGTGGGCAGCACTGTTGCCTCATAGTGCCAGGAGCCCAGATTCAGTTCCAGCCTCAGGCTACTGTCTGTGTGGATTTTGCACATTCTCGCCATGTCTGCGTTGGTTTCCTCCGGGTGCGCTGATCTCCTCCCGTAGCCCAAAGGTGTGCAAGTTGGGTGGATTGGCCATGCTAAATTGCCCGTAGTGTCTAGGGATGTGCAGGCTTGGTGGATTAGCTGTGGGAAATGCAAGGTTACAGGGATAGGGCAGGGGTGTGAGTCTGGGTGGGATGCTCTTTTTGTAGAGTCAGTGTGGATTTATTGGGCCGAACGGTTCGTTTCCACACTGTAGGGATTCTATGAATTTCTTGTAAGTATGAATATGGGTTTAGTACAAGATCAATTTATAACCCTATGACCAATGAAATCCAGTAGACATGTGCTTCAGCACAGACATACCAGCTAACTGAAAGGGAGGAAAAAGGGAGCAGGATTTGTGGGGGTGGAGAGCAGCGTGTGAAATAATTTAATAGGTACTTTGAGTATCTCAACAGTCTCAAGACCTTGAAAACTTGCATTACATAACAACAAAGTATATTAATTCATGCAGCTAGCAGCAATTTGTGAAGAAATACAGTTCTCCATTAAGCCCACACTTGGATCCAATTAGCAAATTAACTTTAATTGCCTTTTATTGGGTGGTACAACTGAACATGTTCTGAAAATTATTTCACACTTGTAGCGCCAGTCGTAATTAATTCTCAGTTTTATTACTCAAGGGGCTACTTGTTTATAACTAATTTCTCATTGATCTCTTGTGTTTTCTGTACACACAACTTTTAGTATTCCTTCAGTAAATTTGTGGCTGTCTTCAGTGCTGTTGACTAGTTTACACCTCAAATAAATATGAACAAAATTAGCTGTTTTGCTGTCATATCAGATTCCTCTTTCTGCAAAGTAAACAAAGCAAAAGAGGGAGAGAAACTTGGTCTCCCCAGAATTGGAGCTTGATCCCAATGCATTGCTGTGTGTGTAATTTTGTGCGTGTGTGCGTGTGTGCGTGTATAAATGTGTAAAATGAGCTGCTACTGAAAATAAGACGTAAGAGCAAAACTAAGCCATCAGCCCATTGAATCTGCTCCACCACTCAACGTTATCATGGCTGATCTGATAATCCTCAATTTTATTGGATGCTAGCTTCTGTACTAGTGACTGTGAAATTATTATGGATTGTTTGGAAAAAAAAAATCCATCTGCTTCACTAATATCCATTAGGGAAGGAAATCGGCCAACCTTACCTGGTATAAAGCAAAAGTAGAAATTGCTGGAAAGACTCAGCGGATCTGGCAGTATCTGTGGAGAGAAATCAGAGTTAACATTTCGGGTTTCGGCGACCCTTCCTCAGAACTGATGGTAGCTAGAAAAATGTTAGTTCATATGCAGAAGATAGGGTGGCAGGAGAGGGTAAGGAGTAAATGATAGCTGGGAATAGAGCCCAAAAAGAGAGAAGAACTGTTGGACAGACAAAGGAGTGGATAACGATCTGGCTGGCAGAGTGAATAGTTATTAATGGGTACAGTTAGCGGCTGGCAATGGGTTGTGTGTAATAGCAGACTATGTGATAACAAGTACTGGTCTGTGGGGGTTGGGGTAAGCACATGGGAGATTTAAGCCCTAAAGTTATTGAACTCAATATTGAGTTTAGAAAGCTGCAGAGTCCCCAAGCAGAAAAATGAAGTGGTGTCCTTCCAGCTTGCACTGGGTTTCGCTGGAACATGACAGTAAGCCAGAGACAGAGATGTTGGCCAGGGAACAGGGTGGTGTGTTGGAGTGGCAGGCAACTGGAAGCCCGTGGTCCTTTTTACGGGCAGAACGTAGATGTTCTGTGAAGCGGTCGCCCAGTTTATGTTTCGTCTCACCAGTGTAGAGGAGACCACATTGTGAGCAGCGAATAGACTAGATTCTGGGAAGTGCAGGTGAAGTGTTGCTTCACCTGGAAGGTAGGTTTGGGCCCTTGGATACTGGGGAGGGAGGAGGTAAATGGGCAGGTGTTACACCTTCGCCAGTTGCGGGGGAAGGTGCCGTGGGGCTGTGTGGGGGGTGTTGTGGGTGAAGGAAGTGTGGACCAGGATGTCCGCGAGGGAACGTTCCCTGCAGAAGGTGGACAAGGGAGGGGAGGGGAATATGTGTCTGGTGGTGGCATCTCGCTGGTAGTGGAGGAAATGACATCTGATGATCTTCTGGATGTGGATGCTGGTGGGATGGTAGGTGAGGACAAGGGGAACCCTATTGCTGTTGCAGGAGGGAAGACGGGGGTTCGGGTGGAAGTTCAGGAGATGGTTTGGACCCTGTTGAGAGCCCTATTGACAACGGTGCTGGGGAATCCTCTGTTGAGGAAGAAGGTGAACATTTCGGAGGCTCCCTTGTCGAAGTTGGCATCATTGAAACAGATGTGATGGAGATAGAAGACCTGGGAGAATGGAATAGACCCTTGAAGGGAAACAAAGTGTGAAGATGCATGGTCGAGGTGACTGTGGCTGTCGGTGGGTTTGTAATGGATATTAGTGGCCAGTCTATCCCCAGAAATGGAAACTGAGATGTTGAGGAAGGGAGGGGAGGAGTCAGAAATAGACCAGGCGAAAGTGAGGGCAGAGTGGAAATTGGACGCAAAATCGATAAACGTTTCCAATTCCAGATGAGAGAAGGAATCAGCACTGACAATATCATCAGTTATATCAGAGAAAGACTTGTGTGTGGGGGCCAGAATTGGACTGGAACAAGGAATATTCCACATATCCAACAAAAAGACAGGCACAACTGGGGTCCTTGCAGTACCCATGGCCACCCCTCTGACATGAAAGAAGTGAGACTGAGTAAAAAGAGAAAACATAGTGGGGAGCTGGAGGAATGCAGCAGACCAGGCAGCATCAGAGGAGCAGGAAAGTTGACGTTTCGGGTTGGGACCCTTTTTCAGAAATGGGGAGAGGGAAGGGAGCTCTGAAATAATAGATCTCCAATAGAGACAGGAGGGGTGGGGCTGGGAAGGTAGGTGGGATGATGCTAGGTGAGTGCAGGTAAGCAGTGGTGGGGATTGGTCAGTGAAGTGGGAGGAGTGGATAGATGGGAGAGAAGATGGATATGTTGTGTCACACACATGTCACAATGGCGCCACCCGGAAACTGGAGGAGCAGCACCTCATATTCCGTCTCGGGAGCCTACAAACAAATGGTCTCAAATGGACTTTACCAGTTTCAAAATCTCCCCATCCCTGGCCACATCCCATGACCAACCCTCCCTCTCATCCCTGCCTACTTGACCTGACACAACCTGTCCATCTTCGCTTCCCCCCTATCTGCTCCTCCCATCTCACTGACCAATCCCCACCACTTCCCGCCTGCACTCACATATCACCATCCCACCTATCTTCCCCAGCCCCACCCCTCCGCTCTCTATTTATTTCGGAGCTCCCTTCCCCCTCCCCATTTCTGAAAAAGGGCCCCAACCCGAAGCGTCAGCTTTCCTGTTCCTCTGATGCTGCCTGGCCTGCTGTGTTCCTCCAGCTCCACACTGTGTTATCTCTGACGCCAGCATTGGCAGTTCTTACTATCTCTGAGTAAAAAGAGAAGTTGTTCAGAATGAGGATGAGCTCGGGTGATGATGGGTGGAGATGGTTCAGGCCTTTGTTCCAGGAAGAAGTGGAGAGCCCTGATACCATCCTGATGGGGGATGAATGTGTAAAGGGATTGCGTGTCCATGTACAGAGGAGGCGGCTATAGCCCGCAAACTGTAAATTCCGTAACTGGCATTAGTTGTCACAGGAATCCTGGATGTAAGTGGGTAGGGACTGGACTGGGGAGAAAATAAACAAGTCAAAGTAGGAGGAATTCTGTGGGGCAGGAGCAGGCAGAAATAATGGGTGTGCCCAGGCAGTGCTGTTTAGATTTTGGGAAGGAGGTAGAAGCAAGCTGTGCAGGGTTGGAGGGCCATCAGCTTAGAGGCAGTAGAGGGGACATCACCAGATGAAATGAGGTTGGTGGCCATAGTTGACACAATGGTCTGATGTGCCATGGTGGGGTCATGGTCCAGGGGGAGATGGAAGGAGGTATGTAAAAGCTAGTGCCCAGCCCCTGCAATGTAGAGATCAGCCCATCTGACAAGAACAGCACCACCCTTATCAGCAGGTGTAATTACAAAGTCAGGGTTGGATCTGAGAGCATGGAGTGCAGTCATTTCCTGAGCGGATAGGTTGGAATGGGTGTTGGGGAGGGCGTTGCAGAGAAATTGAGGCAAAAATGTCAATGAACAGGTCGAGTGCAGGTAAAAGTCCAAAGGGAGGGATTGAGGTGGAGGCAGAGTGTTGGAGTTGTGCGATGGGGTCTGTTGGATGGGGAAAGAACACTTGCCCAAAGAAATGGGCATGGAGGCAAAGGCAACGGAAGAAGAGTCATGTTGTGCCCGAAATTCATTGAGGTCGAGGTACAGAAGGATAAAGCTGAGACTTTTGCTGAGTGTGGAACATTCAGCTTCGAGCTGAAAGTTAGGAGGGAGAGTAAATACACAACAGGAGGTTGGGTTGGGTGAGGGGATGGAGTTTGAGGGAGGGGGAGGAAGGTTCCAGAGGACCATTGGTATCTCTGAGTTGTTGCATTTTGGACGCCTTGAAACCTGGAACAAAAAGAAAAATGTTCTTGTTAGCACGGCAAATGAGCTAGAATTGCCCAATCTAACCTCCATACGATTCCAGACATGCAGCAACGTGGTTGATTCCCACCTGCCCTTTGAAACGGCCAGGAAGCATGCAGCTTAAGGACAATTAAGGATGGGTAGCAATTGCCTTACAGTGACACAAAGTAAATAGGAGTGGGCCGTTTGGCTCATCAAGCTCACTCCATAATCAACATGATCACGGCTGATCCCCTACCCTAATGCCAGCTCCTGTTCTCTCCCCGTACCCTTGTCACTTTCAGCCTCTAGAAATCTACTTCTTTCTTCAGTGCATTCAGTGACTTGATCTCCCTACCCCTATGCGGTAGGGAATTCCACAAGCTCACCACCCTCTGTGTGAAGAAATTTCTCCTCATCTTAGTCTGAAATCGCATGCAACATTGCCAACAGGGATTCATTCACACATGCCCGATTACAGAATATAAAAAAACCCTTCCTGTTCTTTGTCAAGTTTATATATGTACACCTGAAAACTGTATTAAATTAAATTCAGTTCTTCAATTTGAATTGAACTAAAGAAATCATTGTTATTGTTTTGAAGAGTTACATTGTCATAATTGTAAATAACTAGGATAAGTCACAAAGCACTAATTTTGGAGATTTGTTTCTACATGCTGGAAGTAACAGCTTTATAACAAACGCCAAAAAGAAACAATATGCTAGACGTTAATGTATTATTATCTATGTTTATAATTCATCATTGGTTCCGATAATAAGGTTCAATTAGTTCTTAATTCATGATTTAGAATCATAGAATGTCCAGAATGCGGAAGCAGGCTATCCGGCACATCAAATCCATGCTGCCCCTCTGAAGAGCCACCCAGACCCACACCACCCTACCATATCCCTGTAACCCTGCATTTCCAATGTCTAATCCACCTAATCTGCACATCTTTGGACTGTGGGAGGAAACCGGAGCACCAAACGGAAACCCACACAGAATAGGGGATATTGTAAACGTGGGATATCTTCATTGTTCTCTCTAATTTGTTGGTAGTTTTGGTCAGTGAGTGTTGCTTAAAGTTGTAAAGTAGGCAAATTCTCAATAGTCATTGGGTGAAACTATTTTCTAAGAGGCTATGAAATCCTGTAAAGTATCCAGGCAAGTTCATCACTTTCACTATAAGCAAGCTAACCTGAGCTCGCTTGCTCTCTTTCATATTCCTATTAAGGGATTTATGTACGTAAATTTTCGAGAAGCAAAATGTAATGATTGTTACAAGGTCAGCCGGGTAGATATCATAGAATATGTGTTCCCTGATTGGGTCTGTTAATCTGGTCCAATCAGGGAGCCCTGGCCGACAGTTATAAAAAGCAGTGTCAGAGGTTCGCTGCGATAGCTGGCTCTGAAGAAGCCAAACCAGTGTCTAGTACTATGCATGTGTAAATGAAGGGTGACTTGGCAGTGTTATTCCGATAGACTATTAAAAACCTAATCTAGCACTGGAGTAACAGTTTAAATAAACGCCAACTTACTCCCCACTCTGCCACACCAGCCCATGCACACCTTTCCACATCCCTTACACCCCTTCCCAACTCTGACTTGACACAGCCTCCACCTTCCCCAGCCCTGATATCTGCTCTCACTCTGCTGAAGATTTAACGCCAAACGCCACCCCCTACCCCAGCCCTTCTGTCTCCTCCATCTGGTGTCTGATAACCATTCGTCATTAGATTCCATAACCCCTCCTCTGCCTGAGACCCAAACCTTCTCCCACCACCCCAGCACCTCTCACCAGCCCCTGACATTTTGAACCACTGCTAGACCCAACCCCATCAGCAACCAACCCCACCACCACAAAACCTGATAGTCATCCAGCCTGATCTACCTAAAATAAACCATTAATTACGTGCCCTCCACCCCTATCCACCTAGCACCTTACCCTCCTTGGCTGTACATACATACCCTTCCTCAGGAGCTGTTTGACTGACTGGCTGTTATACTGGACCTTTAAATCACAATATGATACCTTACTGCTGTGAAACATTGGCATGGCTCACACTACTCTAAGTGTGCTGTGCTGCAAGGAATCTGTTAGAATTGAAGCATGCTCTGCATTTCTGAAAGATGTCTGTTTGGAATCATCTATCAGAAATGTTAAAAAAAAGAGCAGAGCGGTGAGCACAGTAGTTATCTGAGGGTGATTGCAATTCCTCCGATAACTTGGCTTTATGATGCAACAGTGGCACGGTTGCTCAGTGGTTAGCACTGCTGCCTCACAGCGCCAATGACCCAGGTTCGATTCCACCCTCATATGACTGTCTGTGTGGAGTTTGCATGTTTTCCCCGTGTCTGCATGGGCTTCTGCCGGGTGCTCTGGTTTCCTCCTACACTGTAAAGATTGAAGTAGGTGGCTTGGCCATGCTAAATTGCCCATAGTGTTCAGGAATGTGTAGGTTAGCTAGATTAGCCATGGGAAATGCTAGGATACAGGGATAGGGTGGGGGGAAGGGTCTGGGTGGGATGCTCGTCAGAGGGCCGGTGTGGACTTGTTGGGCTGAATGGCTTGTTTCCACACTCTATTCTACTGCGTTACCAACTGCATTTGAAACATTTCTGAAATCGTCTTTGTCATGAAATCTTTCCTTCAACATTCCACCTCAAATCACTAGTCCTTGGAACTTTCAATACTTCAATTTTGTTTGTTTATGATCAGTTATGCGATCTGATAAATGCCAGCACCAGTGAGACTGACTGAATCATTCTTGAGTGATGCATTAGCAGGTTTTTATGATCAGTTTGAGATTTGAAGCATTTGCCATGGCTTTTAGCTTTTTCTCTGGATTTGTGACGTGGAAAATAATGTTTGTAAGCTGAGAGACTCCATTGGAATTGCTTGGTGGATAATAGACATGTAAATATATTTGCTTTTAATTTCACTGTTGTTTCCTTGCAAACCGTTTCTAGCTAGTGCTCTTCAATACCTTTTATAGGCAGAAATTCAGGGAATCCATTAAAAAAAGCTGAAAGAACAATATCATGAAACAATTTTTGTGTTCAGGGATTATTGTACAGTGGCAGAAATATTTCAGAGTGGGAATTTTGACTGTATTTCATTGTTTTCATCACTGACTTGCCTTATAGTGATTTTACTGAATGATAGCTTCCAACAGTTCTGTAGTTAAAGCAACAGCCACAGATCGAGAAATGTCAGCTACCAGTTTTCTTCTCAAACTCCGATCAAATGCGTCTTCTTCCCTCATAATTGGATAAATTATAGACTTCTTAGTTCTGTGAACAGGTTTTCAACTGAACATTACTGTGTACTGATGAAAAGAGATCACTAAACGCAAACTAGGTCAGGCACACAGCAAGTGCAGTGGTGACTTGGATTATTACTCTCAGAAAGGTTTTCCTTCATACATCCGTGATATCTCGGGACCAAATCGTACTCCAGACCCAACATCCTGGTTGTTACAGTCCAGATACAACCCCAACAGTGTAATACAATGAGTCCATCTACAACTGCAAATATTAACATCATTGAAACTGTGCTTGTCATTTCTGAAGTTCCAAGAAGTTTTGAAAGTTTTAAGTATGATTTACGGAGTTTGATCAGTGAAATAAATTCTCAAATAATTTGAAGGACTGCACCACTAATTAATGCTATTTTCCCTTCATCCTGAAAATTGCTAGAACTGAATTAATTTTAAATTACGATTTTTTTTGTGGTGTGCAGGTATTGATGATAATTTAATTAATTGCCTACATTCCATGGGCTATGTTTGGAATATTACAGAATTGTGAAGCTGACGCTTGGTATTGGTACTTTCCTTTTACCAGAGCGATAAACTCTCCTAGATACAATGCTGTCTTGTTTAAGATGCCGATGTTATGTAAATCATCTTTTTGTTTCCCCTTTGATCTTCTATTACCTAACATCCAGTATGAAAAGTTCAATGAAAGAAAAGATTGTAGCCCCTAGTAATGATCCAACCTAGATAATAGCCACCATTGTACTTTTAGGCTTTAGATCTGTTGACTTATTCAGTGCCTGTACCACTGCCTGACCTGCTTCACTTCTCCTGATCTGATAATATATGGTGTGTGCCAGTTTCATTGCTTAGCTCCTGTTAATGGACAGGATTCAAACTGAGCTCTATGTTGACATACCTTATATTCATGGCTTTTGAACAAAAGTGACACCTTTGTTATTTGGAACTCAATAGGAATCTCAGTTTATCCAAATTTCTCACAATGAACGTCCAGTTTCTTACCTTGTTACAAATGTAAGCCTTTTAGAATTTATTTGTGCTTATTAAAGAAGTTTCACTCTACTGCAAAGCACAAGCCTGTTAAACATTTATTTCTAGTCATGCATCCCTGAAAATGGAAGACAATAGCAAATCACAACTGAGGAAAACTGGCAGAAATTCAGCTTTGGATTCAGTAGCAGCAAACAAAGAGCCAAATATCTATCTTCGGATAGAGCACACATGACAAGACGTGACTGATTTATGTTTTGGGAAACGCTTGTTTACAAATTTGGCTTCGAGTTATTCATGCAAAAAAAATGTTAACATGTACATTTCGTCAGATGTTAAAGCTGTAGTTCTAGCAAAACAAGCATGGCAAACCCGGACAGATTTATGCGATCTTTGGTTGCAAATGAAAATGTAGATCCAGAATATCAATCTTTCGGTTCTCACGTTAATGGTAACAGTTGTTAATAATTAATTACTCATCAGAGTTCAATTAACTCTGTGGGTTAGTTTATTTAACCGCAAAAGGTGCGACACAATCTCTTACAGTAAACCAATCAATTTGTGTGTGCAGCTTGCAGATTCACAGCAGGTTTAACTGACTGGTTGAGTTCCAACAGTGCATGCACACAACACACAGAATCCAATAGCAAATTGTGAACTCTCTTAAAGGCAAGCTACACTTACAAGATTGGTAACAGCTGGATTTGAGATTACATTCTATGTATGTGAAGTAATAAATCTATGCAATATTAATTTATTACTCCAAAATATCTCAGGTTACTCTGTCACAATGCTGAACTAACCTCTATCCCTTAGTCTGAAGTCATTTGTCTTTAAAATTAGATCTAGTACTGTTTACTGAAATGAGCTTTTAAATGTTTATTATTTACCTATTCCATTAGTTTATAATAAGGCTATAGTATATAGGCAATTAATATAATATATAATATAAGCAATTGCCCACTGAGGTTAGAAACATAAGGGGCTAAACAGGATAATCCCCAAAATCAGGAAGCCTGATGAACAGGTAACCCATGTTTGATGATTGATATGCAGACAGCATACCAAATGTGTGCTGCCCGATCGCTATAGTGATCTCTGGATGAAGCTGGCACCAAATATGCTATTCAATGGCTGCACTTTATCATCAGTGTGCCCAATATCATAGCTTCTAGAACGATTGCCAGTTGAGCAGATCGCATTGGTTAAAGGGGAAATGCATTGAAGTTGTTGTGGGAGCTGGATTTTGTGCACAAAGTGGGAAACAGTGAAAAATGGCAGAACATGAGAAAGAGTGGCCTCCAAGGTTTACGCTGGGGGTCTTGGTGGAAGGGGTCATGAAAAGAAGTCTCTTGTCTGCTGGAGGCTCCCCAGTCACAGTCAAAAGGTAATGGGATAGGATAGCCACAGAGATCCATGCCAGCAATCAAACATCAAGATCTTGGATGCAGTGCTGCTAATACTTCAATAATGTTACCTAACAGTTTAAGGGCAGTGACCACATCTTCAAATGTCACAGTCCACTGACTGCGCTCAGATACTGCTCGATGGCCTATACTCCCAACATGATCTATCAGTGGGTAAGCTTGCAAAGCATTCATTGCACTTACTTTTTTATTTAGTCATGGGACGTGGGTGTGATTGGCTGGACCAGCATTTGTTGCCTTTGAGAGGGTGGTGATGAGTTGCCTTCTTGAACCACTGCATTCCATTACTTAGCACTACTACAAGCCTGACACCCACATTTCACTACCTGGATAAAAACGTCAACTATATATTCAACAAATTCATCATCCTACAGGTACATGAGACACATTGAAGCAACTCCCAATCGCTAGAATGCAGCAATTAGGAGCAAAAATAGAGCATTAAGCCTCCAAGACCTAAGAAACAAGATTGTTGATCTGGTTGCAATGTCGACTCCACTTTCCTGCCTGCCCACACCCCCTCCCCAACACTTGTCCAAAGCCTTTGACTCCCATGTTAATCAAAAATATGTTTACCTCAGCTTTGAACATAATCAATGACTCAGCTCTCACTGGTCCCCAGGGCAGAGAATCCTAAAGACTAAGGTCCTTCTGAGAGAACGATAATTCTCCTCATCAGAATCAGAATGGTCCAAACAAGGGAAATGTTGTTGGAGCAGATCATTGGCATGCTGAGCCATCACTAGGCATGCAAATTAGTTGTAGGGGAAAAAGTCTTTTCCAAATGGATGCAAATTTGAGCACAATTTGCACCAAAATCGCTGACAACAGCCAAGCAGAAATTGTACCCCAGAATTAAGGCTAAGCAAATACAGCCAAATATAGGGAATCTCGATTTATGAATATGCATATTTGCAAGATAGAGTCAGCAAACTGAATGTGAGTGAGAGACAATAGGACCTGCAGATGCTGGAGAATTTGAGATAACAAGGTGTAGAGCTGGATGAACACAGCAGGCCAAGCAGCATCATAGGAGCAGGAAGGCTGACGTTTCGGGCCTAGACCCTTCATCAGAAAAGATTTTCTGATGAAGGGT